>CAUYSK010021736.1:0-22087 GCA_963575035.1 Avahi laniger
GCCCTGAGTGAGGGCGCACGGGGTCCTCAGAGAGGCCCCCATCCTGGCAGACCTGGATCTTGGACCAATCCCGACTGGTGTGAGCCTTGAGCAGACAACAGAACCTTTACGCCTCAGCCTTCAAATCTGGAATATGGGACAGCAATAGCGGTGCCTATCTCCCAAAGATGTTGAGGAGAAAGGAGATACTGCCCACAAACCAAAAGCGCTTTGCAAACCAGAAAGTGCCATCGTACACATATTTGAGTTACTCACGTAGCTATTGTCATACATATAATATTGTATGTTGAGACGTTAGAGCTTACAGGTTAACATGTGAGTTCCAGAGCCAAGAAGGCCAGAGTTCAAATCCCAGCTGTTCCATGTACTAGCTGTGTGACCTTGCGCAAGTTAATTAACTTCTCTGTGCCTCATTTAGTTTTTTCACCTATAGTGTTTTGGGAAGATTAAACAGGGTTAATACATTTAAAGGACTTAGTGGCAGGAACAGAGTCGGCATTCTATAAATGCCAGCGGTGACTAGTATAAGATTCAATACATCTTATATTGTATTATATCACATACGAAATATATTAACGTATGATACCAACAGTATACAAATAGCATATAAATGTTGTACTAACATACACATATATAACATATTCTATTAACACTGTCTGTTAATAGATATTTATCTCATGTACATAAATGATCCTTATTTTATATAATGGGGAAACAGGCTCAGAGAGGTACAGCAACTGGCTCAGGGGCACCCAGTCATACTGCAGGCTTGCCAGCCCCAAGTCCAGAGCGTCCCCCTGCTGGGGCTGATTCACCTCCCCTGCCACAGGTGCCCCAGGATCTTTGGGGACCTTGGTCCAGGCTCATGGACACACAGCCCCCTGGGCACCCAGGCAGGACAACAGCCCCTCCTCTACCCTTCCCCCAGCTCAGGGCACAAACGGCCCATCCTGGCCAGCCTGCCCCAGCCCTACTCCAGCAGCCTCCTGGTGCGGCTTCTTCCTTTTTCTTTCCAGAACGAGCCGGCTGTCCTGGGCCTACTTCCTGGCACAGCTCCCAAGCAGCACCAGCCGCCACCACAAAGTACATGCGCAGGGGAACCGCGTGCTCAAGTCGGGAGAGGGTCCCGGGGCTGGGCTGAGCGGCAGCGGCACGACAGGTATCTTGCGGGGGCTGGACAGTCTGTTCTGCGGTCCGGGTGCTGGTTACACGAGTGTGTTCAGTTTCTGACAATTCTACAAGCCATACATTGACAAGGTACCCGCTTTTCTGTGTGTATACGTATGTAATATTTCGATAAACATTTACATGAAGATAAAAACTAAACAGCTGGTTTACATCCAGGCTCCAGCTCAGCCCCAGCCTGAAGCGGGAGAGAAACCCAGGCCTTAGGCTCAGACGGGGCTGGTGCTTGCCCCTTCCTCTCACATGTGGCCTTGGCAAAACCCCTTCCCCTCTCTGGCCTCAGTTTCCCTCTGCTGAATGAGGGAGTGGTCAGTGTCCCTGTCGTTGGCTATGTGGTAGACACCCTGGGTTGCTTTTAGGAAATACTGATGCCTGGGCCCTAAACCAGACCAATTAAATCAGAAGCTAAATTCCCACACCTTGGGCTTTAAAAAAATGAAAGTTTTGTTTGTTAGATTCACAGGAAGTCCCAAACATTTTGCACAAGGAAGTCCCACGCACCCGTCCCCCAGCCTGCCCCCGCGGTGGCGTGTTGCACAGCCGCGGTGCCCATCGGTGCTGGGAAAGGGCCCCGGCCAGCACGGAGCCTGTTCAGACATCGCCAGTTACACGAGCGTGTGTGTGTGTGTGTGTGTGTGTGTGTGTGTGCGCGCGCGCGCGTGCGCGCAAGTCTATCCCCTGGGGAGCTCCACGTGACCTGTGCCATGATCAGGTCACCCTCTCTGCCCCGTATCGGCCCTCACCCCTGGCAACCATCCGCGGGCCTCTATCCCCATAACTGGGTCATTTCCAGGAGCTGGACCGGGGGACCGCCCCACATGTGAGTTTTAAGACTGGCTTCCCCCAGTCCGCTCGTCCGCTCCACCTTCTCTCGTGCGCTCGGCGGCGTGTCCGCAGTCACTGCCTCTGCGGCGGGGCAGTGCCCCCGGGCGCGTGCGACCGTGTGTGTAAGCACCGCCCGCGGGGCTGTGATGACCAGGAGCGCCGGGAGCACTCTTGCACAGGTTTCTGTGTGAATGTAAGTCTTCATTTCTCTGGAATAAATGCCCGAGAGCAGAACAGCTGCGTCGCACGGTCAGCTTATGTCGAGTTTCAAAAGGAACTGCCAAACCGTTTCCCGGAGAGGCCGTGCCGTTTTACACTTCCACCAGGAAGGAGTGAGCGAGCCAGTTTGCCCGCATCCCTCCCAGCATTCCATGTTGGCACTGTTTTTTACTTTGGCCACGCAGACAAGTGTGGGGCGATGTCTTGCTGTGGTTGTGATTTGGTGGAACGTCTGTTCGCACGCACCTGCCGTTTCAAAACCTTCCCGGATCTACTGTGTAACCGGTTAATCCCCAGGGCCTCCCAAGCTTTGAAAGTTCTTCCTATTTTAAAACGAACACACTCACTGCTGTGAGGCAGCAGAGCACCCCGTGTTTTCTGGAAGGAATAGCCAGAGGGGCCCCAGGGCCGGTCCGGGCTGCCGCGGGTAGCTCTGAGCTGTCTCAGGCCAAGAGGTGCCCTGTTCGTTCCTGGCAAGGAGGCTGTGAGGCCGTGTGGTGTGTGTCGGCCCAAAGCAGCCGCTCTGAGCCGCACAGTGGGCGGCGGGGAACGCCTAGGTCTGTGCCCGGGGTGGGCGCCCGGCGGGAGCTTGGGGCGAGGAGGCCTCCGACTGCCGCGGCCCTGCAAGGGGCTGTCTGTGGAATTTGCCTCAAGTTCCAAAGGGGTGGGGAAGCCGCAGACCGCTCTGTGACACTGCTCCTCTCCTGCTTATTAAATAAGCAATACAGTGTCACTGCACCAACTTGAGAAAACAACAGCTACACAACAAGGAGAATGAAGTTATCCACCACGCCGACGCCCCAGGGACACGCCAGCGCTAACATCTGAGATCTTCCTGGCCAGGCCTCCCTCTCCACGCGTGCCTGCGCCGGGGCACAGCTGTGCTGTAGTCACGCAAAACACGCTCTACTCTGCGAAGCATCCCGGCCCCCCAGCACCGTCTCTCCAGTGTGTTTTGGGTCTGGAAACGTTCCTTCCCGTCGCCCTCCGAGAGCGCACGGAACCCGCCAGGCGCCTCCGCTGCGCTGGTGGATGTGGGGTTTGGCTCCGGCTCCCTGCCTACCCCGGTAAACAAGGCGGCGCAGAGTGTCCCGTCAATAGGGTTTCTGTGCACAGCCACCGGCGTCCCTTCAGGGCCGATTCCTGGAACTGCAGGCACAGGGCGGGCTGCTGTTATGGCTCTGGGTACACGGACGTTGACCCAGAGGGCGGGGCCAACAGCTGCCTACAAGTATCTGGCCATTCTTAGGGCTCCAGAAGTTTCTCTGTTTGGGCAGAAATGAGGGCAAGGGAGGAAGTGGTCACCGTTCTACCCCGTACCCACTCCACATCTGGTTTATGTGGCAGCCACTGGCGTCCCATAACTGAGCCATGAGCCGGGTCACAGCCCAGGAGCACAAGAGCATGGGGGCCTGTGCTCCCGACCGCTCGGCCGTGCTGCGCTGCTGGCGAGAAGAGGCCCAACAGCGAGCGTCCCGGCTCGCCCCTCGCGCTCGGCGGTGAGGTGTGGCCAGCCCTCCTCTGCGGGGCTGCCGAGGCAGAGGCACGGGGAAGTGAAGGGGGCCCAGGGTCTGAACCCAGGAAAGCCCCTGGCCCACGCCACGCTGCCCTGGTGTCTCGCTCTGTTATCCCCGAGAGGGGAGGCATTTGCCAGTGTCACACAGAGGGCCCCCAGGCCCCCAAAGCAGGGCACTCAGGCTTCCACCTGGCACCGTGTCAGACAGACCCGCTGGGGTTCCCAGTGTGGGTCTCACAAGCCACGTGAGCCTGTCCGAGCCTCAGTTTCCTCATATGCAAAATGGGGCTGATCAGAGGTTATAGTGAGGCTCCAACGGACTGGAGGCGTCTCACAAACCAGACCGACGTGAGGAGCTACTGCGCTGACTCACGTTGCCTGTCCTGTCCAGGCCTCCCAAGCCCCCACTGGAGGCCTCCCTCTGAGAAGGCCACAGAGGGTTCCTGTCCACCCACGGTCAGCCTTCCTGTCCTGGCTCTGGGCCACAGACAGCCCTGCCTGCCGGCCTGGGGGCCCCACCACCGGGCACAGTGAGGCCATTGTGCCAGGCTGGCCTCCATGCCCCTTCATCCTGCCAAGCTGCCCTGCCCAGGAGCTCAGCTCGAGCCTGGAAAACTCCCCACAGCAGGAGGAGTGGAGGGGTCTCTGTGAGGCTTCCCTGGACGGAGAGCCCAGCAAGGCAGAGGTCTCAGACCTGGGGGGCAAACAGTCTCCCCGTCGGTGCCACGAGGAGGTTGTCTAGAGATGGCGGTTATCGGCTTTGGCAGAGGGGGTCTCAGACCACTTCGAGACAGTGATTCGTTCACCCGACCTAATAACCACAGGCCCCCGCTTCGTGCCAGCCCTCTACGAGCTTAGTACTGATTCATTTCACGCTCACAACCACGCTGTGGCGTGAGATATTCTTATCCCCACCTTACAGATGTGGAAACTGAGGCACTAGACATGATCAGAGGCATTACTCAAAGCACAGGGTGATACAAGAGAGAATGAAACAGACACAGTCACCACCCGATCTTGCCTGGAGCAGGCAGGCAAAGAAAAGTATATGAACACGCCAAGGTAGCCTCAGCGGTGCGGGAAAGTAAAACCATGAGACGGTGGAAGGGCAGGGACGGTGGGGCAGGGGGCAACCCTTGCTAAACTGGTCCAGAAAAGCCTCTAGAAAGAGCTGACCACCGGGCCAACGTCTGAGTGCCAAGCCGAAGCCAGCTCAGAGGGGGGCGGTGCCATGCAAGGGATCATCAAGAGCAGAGTCCCGAGGTGGGGTGACCTGAGCACATTCACAAGGAGGGTCCCTGGCGTGGGACAGGGTGGGGGTGCAGGTGGAGGCACAGGGGGTCAGGCTGGGCATCTGCTGCAGGAACACAGGCCTGGCTTGGATAGGAGGCCCACCTGCCAAGAAGCGCCACCAAGACATCTCCCCACAACCACCTCAGCTTCTTCTGTGACCTCCAAAGGCTGCACTCAGGACTCTCCCTAAGGCAGAGCGTGAGTCAAGGGTGTCCCGGGGCCAGGGCACACCCAGCTTCTGCTGGGCTAGTGGGAGTGGGGCTGAGGTTCCACCATGCGGCTTGGAGCCTGGCCGAGCCTGTGCCCTAGTGTCCTGTGGTCCCGTGTCCAGGACTGCCACGTCCTGTTTATGCCAGGCCCAATTTGCTGAAGGGCAGGAAGCAGAGAGATGCTTTAGTCCAATAAGGCCGGGAGGGAAGGGGTGTGCCTGCAGTCGCTGGAGTTCAGCTCTCCAGAGCCTCACCCGCCCCTTCCCCGCCCTGCAAGAACCATCCGCACCACCCCGTCTCCAGGGCAAGTACAGCTTCCAGCAAACTCGCTGGGCTCCACCTGGCCTTCCTGGAGGGTCCTCCCTGGGTTTCAGCCTCCCCTCCTCCAGGTGTCAGAGCCTTCAGGTGCTGACATGATTTCTTTTAATTCTCAAGCCTGGGGAGCGTGAGCGTCTTATTCCCATATTACAGACGAGGAAGCTGAGGCTCAGAGAGGCAAGCGGCTCCACCCAGCTCCTGGCCTGGGCCTGTGGGGGTCTGCGCCTTGTCCTCTGCTCCAGGGTCCCCCACCAGCCAGTCAGCCCAGGCAGCTGACTCTCAACCAGGAGAACATTCTGGGCCCACCCAAACTCAGGGTAGAGGATTCGCTGAGGTGAGCGTTCCCCGAGGCTGTCCTTTCCCTGGGGGCCCCTTTGCATATTAAGAAAACCACCAAATTCACCCCAAATCAGCAACTTACACGTTTTTAAAATTTAATTTTTAAATAGTGCATTCTCACGGTTCAAAAGTAATATAAAAAAGATACCAAGTGGAAAGTCTCCCTCCCATGTTCCACATCCGCCAAGTTCCCAGGCACACAGAGTGCCCTGGCATCAGTCTCCCGTGCGAGTCCTTAGAGCGTATCGCAGACACGCACACACACGCAGCGGTGCCGTTCCGTGCGCACGACCTGGCTCTCTCGCTCCTCATCCTCGCCACACTGGGCCCTTGCTCTTCCCCTGACAGCACACTCTGGAGCTTTCTCTCTGGCCACCCAGTCTCAGACACAGCTGCCTACGTGGGCTTCCCCGTGCCACCTGGACAGAAGACGCAGCCAGGGAGGGGGCGGACCCCGGCTCCACAGCCCCTCACTGACCTGAGCCCCGAGCTGGCACAGCGGGAGGGCATGGCATACAGCTGCTGGGTGCAGTCCAGGCTCTGAGCCAGGCTGGCCACAGATCGCAGCAGGGACCACTTCCCCTTCCACGTCTGACAGTGGGGTCCCGGGATAACCCCCAAGCCACAAACACACCCTCAGAGCCACGGTGACCTCACATGACCACAGGACATACACAGGACACTCTTACCATCCCACACGGGACACCGTGCCTGCACGCGTGCACACCACACACGACTGTGCGTGCCATGCACACAGACCCCTCCCAGCGAGTGGCTGGCAGCGCCCCGCCGTCTGGAGGCCTGGTCTGAGGTGGCCGAGTACAGAGAAGACGCGCCTCGCACACGGTCACATGGTGAGTGAGTGTCAGGCGAGGCTGTGGCCCCCGACCCGCTCCCCGACCCCATGCCTCACACTCCAACTACATTCAGGCAAAATCTGCCCCAGGCTTCCTGCCATTCAGGGCCCGGAACCAGACCTCGGGTGACAAACAGCTCAGCTTTAACTTGCAAGTTCTTCTCGTTAAGAAAAAACACTTTCTGACCCACGTGGGCCACGTGCTGTGTTAGGTACTTCTGCATAAACCTCATGGGGAAACCGGTTCAGAGAGGCCGACAGATTAAGGCCATGATGCACCGAGTGCCACTGTGTGCCTGGCCCTGGACTCTGTCCTGCCAAACACCCCCGAGGGGCAGGGGCTGTCACCTCCCCCACCTTGCAGAGGAGCCAGCTGGGGCTCAGAGAGCTGAAGGGCCTGTCTGCAGTCACACAGCAAGGGAGAGCACTTCTCTGTGGCCGGTCAGCACCATCCGGGGAAGGAAGGGGGCAGGCTGCAGCGGGGCTGGAGCCCTAGCAGGGGCCTGGAAGCAGAACTCTTCGAGATCCCCGCAGCCCTTGTGTTCAAGGTATGGTCGTTTCTGGATAAACAGGGAGCCCAAGCTGCCCTCCTTCCATGCGTGAGAGGGAGGGGCTGGGGAGGAAAGGAGCTCAGCTTGAGTGTGGGGGCTTCTATTTCAGGGGTGCAAGATGCTATCACAGCACGCTCTGTTCTCCATACATCTGCTCTGCTCGAAACCAGAACATTCTCTCGGCAGAAGGCTGCAGCCCGGGCAGGCCTCTGGTGTCCTCAGTCCACAGGGTGGACTGAGCTCTGGGGTGCAGGGGGTGGGCTGAGGGTGTAGTGCCCTCACCAGGGCCTCTCCTGGGTGGTCATGTCTTCCTGGGCTCCCTTTACCCTTTGGTGCCACGAGGTCAGTGTCCCGAGTCTGACTTCCTACCACCCGCTCTCCAGACACAGGGAGCCAAGGGCCCCTGGGCGGACCTGGGTGCCCCACAGGCCTCTCCCTCCACAAGCAGCCCCACCCCCTCAGCAACGGCACTGCCACCCACAGGCCTGCAAGCCAGGCCCCTGGGCACCGTGGCCTGTGGTGCCTTCGATGCCCTCCCAGCACACCTCAGGCCGAAGGGGACTTCCTCACTCCCCCAACACAGACCCAGTGGCAGGCTCCAGCACCCCCTCTCCAGGGAGCACCCCCAGTTCTCTGGTCAATCTGGGCCAGACGTATTTGTGGAGCAGCTACTGCTTCCAGGAGATGATCTGGGCTGGACAGGGCGGGCACAGGCTGCCCTCCAGGGGCTGGGACACACACGGCGGACTAACTGGGCACTCAGGTTGCTGAGGGGGCGACATGCTGGGTTGGTGAGATGCTTGGCACTGGCCTCAGAACGGACGTGGCACCAGCTCTGGGGATAGCAGGAGCGAAGGCCTGGAGGTGGGGACAGGCTGTGCGTGTCAGGGCAGAGAGGAGGCAGGCGTGGCTGGGGGGAAGCGAGCGTGGGCAGGAGGGGGGTGCTGGAGAGGGCGAGGAACGGCGGGGCCATCCAGCGAACGGGCTCCTGAGGGCAGGGTCCAGGGACTTCATGCCTGGATCCAAGCTGGACACCAGCAGAGGCAGATGTGGTCCTAGGGAGAGAGGTGACCAGCCCCTACAGTACCAAAGCCTGACCCCTGGCTTTCCATGACGGGCTGGGCGGCCCTGGGAAGAGTCCCCTCCCTCTCTGGGCTCATGCTCCTGTCTGGACCTGGGGTTCCCCGCAAAGGCTACTTGCCTCTGGACTGATGGTGGGCCAAGGACGCATCTAAGGGACAAGGACAGGACGGAGGCACGGCCACATGCATAGCCTGACCCGGGGAGGCCACTGGGGCAGGTGCAGGGGCCTGTCTGTCTGGACAGAGCAGCGTCCGCCCTGCCCACAGTGCTCTGGGGTGAGAGCCTTGTCAGCCCCCAGCGCCAGGAGCAAGCAGCAGCCGTGAAGCCAGGCGGGCCCTCACTCCGGAGGGCACAGGAGAGCCAGGACCGGTGCAGAGAGCGCTTCACCTGTGCCCAGGCCTGGCACCTGAGGCTCTGCACCCCACCTCAACCCGGGGGGCCTTGAGAGGAGCCCCCTGCCTTCCTTACCCCCAGTCTCCTCTGCAGACGGGCCCCTGAGCCCTGCTCTGCCTCCAGGGGAGTCCTTTTTAAAACAATTAAACAATTTTTGTGGTTTTTTTTTTGAGACAAGAATCTCACTGTCGCCCCGGCTAGAGTGCAGTGGCATCATCATAGCTCACAGCAGACTCAAACTCCTGGGCTCCAGCAATCCTCCTGTCTCAGCCTCCCGAGTAGCTGGGACTACAGGTGCGCTCCACCATGCCCCGTTTCCAGAGTAGTTCTTAGGGTGTCTCAGTGACCTCCTACATGAGGGCTCTGTAAGCAGGGATGCACCAGGGGACAAATGCAAGGGTGACGGTAACTCCAGCTGCAGAATCCCAGGCCTCTCTGAGAAGTTGCTCTTGCTCAGGAACTCGCTGTGTACTTTCTGCAGACACGTCATGAGTCTGGGGAAGGGGCGTGGCACCAGGAGCCGGCAGCACGGCACGCCTGCCTGTCCTCCACCCCGCTGCTCCCCAGGGAGGCCTGGCACAGCCAGGAAGGGTTCTCCTCCCTGAGGTGCTGGTAAAAGGACTTAAGGTCGATCCAGAACAAATGATGAGTTTTCTCGGGAAACATACGTGCCCCAGGTAGCTTTTTTAAATATATACCTATATATGTCACTGGGGAAAGAGGAAAGATGGAATAGGAGGAAAAAGGGTTCTAGTTTACGGGTCTTGGTTGTCAAGGGAGGAGGGAGACATGCTGGCCCAGCGGGGTGTGGGGAGGGCTGGATCCTGAACACTGGGGTCCTGGGACTTACCCAGGCACGTGCAGCCCCCAAGACCTGCCCCACCCCAGGTCCACGGAGCCCCTGATGTACAGGGACAAGGAGTCCAGGTCCTGTGCCGGGGCCAGGGGCCAGCTGTGGGCCGGGGTGCAGGGCTTGCCTCCCTGGGGCCTGAGCTGGCAGCCCTAGGCCCTGCCCACTAAAGAGGTGAGGCCATCAGCCTCGTCCAGACTAGCCCCGAACTGGTCAGGCTCCCCTAACTCCAAGCAGGCCCTGTGGCCTCGCTCTAGCCTCAGTTTATTCCCCAACAAACACACACATTTGAACCCCCTCCCAACTCCCAGTCAAGTGGCTCAGGTGGGGCTGACCCCATCCTCCCAGCTCCAGGTGTGACCAGGTGGCAGAGGCTGGCCAATCAGCACACGGCCTCCTGCTGGCATGGGAGATGGCTTCAGGAATGGCCATGGGCCCCAGGGCTGACATGGGACTGAGGCTGCTGAGGGGGCTGGAGCCGCCACATGGGAACACATCCTGGGGAAAGGCAAACAGGAGATGGCCACAAGAGGGCTGGAGCCCCCGGACCCAGCCACACTGAAGCCAGACCTTGGGCTACGCACTAACAGACACCATTAAAATCCCTTCGATTTGAGTTTCTGTCACTGGCAACCCAAACATCCTGATTAATACATGCTCCCTCAGCCCAGCACGGCTTCCTTCCTCTTCCCAGATGCCCACACTTCTTAAGTCCCAGCACGTCCTGAAGTCCACCCCTGTGCCGTAAGAATCCCAGGGAGCTAGGGGATAGTAGTACTATTTATAGGTTACAGACACACAAGGTGCTTTATTGCCTCATTGAGCCCTCACGGGTATCCTGCAAAGGTGAAATTATTGGCCTCATTTAACAGAAAAGGAAACAGGTTCAGAGAGGTTAAGTATTCTGCCCAAAGTCACACAGCCACTGGGCAATAGATAAGGCGACCATTGGTGCAGGTCCTTGGAGGAGGGCTGGGTCCTGGCAGCAAGGGTAGGAAAAGGCCTTCATTACCCCCAATCTTGGCTGGGCCCCACATCGGCTGGGCCCACCTGGTCTTGGGGAGCTCCTCCGAGGCAGCGTAATCACTCTGTAGCCCTGGAGAGGGTCAGGGACTGAAGCCCAATCCAGGATGGGCTGTGAGAGACGTGGGGGCGTTGCTCTTATTTTGACAATGGAGAGCCCACGGGAGGAAAGCACTCTGTTACCGCAGGGCCACCGAGGGACTCGAGAGACGGGCCGTGACTATCAGCGAAGGCGGTGGTGATTAAAAATGCATCACTTCCCTTATTAACCGTTCCAAACAGATGCCAGGGATGTCTTGACGAGGAATGAAGCTGCTGGAGCCAATAAAACACTGTGCGATTAGCCACGCTCAGATCGGCCGCCCGCTGAGCTGCGGGGGCTGCTTGGATGGGACCATCATCCCTTGGAGGCTAGGCCAGCACGGCAGGGGCCAGCGAGGTCAAGCCGTGGGAGACAAAGGGGACAGGGCACCTGTGGCCCGGCCCCTGCTCCTCGGAGCCTGGGCATCCCCAGCTCACCCCAGGACAGGGAGAAGAGGAGAGGGAAGGCCAGCACCGTCAGGCTGGGCTGGGCCCAGCAGCAGAGTCAAGCCGGCAGGGCAGGGCACCGAGCTGCCACCGCCACCACCGCCACCACGCCCAGCCCCGCTCTCACCTCCGCCCCACTCACCGCCTCAGTCCTGCCCCCAACCTCTCCGGCCGCCTCCTGCTTCTCCTTCAACCCTGGCAAGTCAACGTGCTGGCAGCCAGTTTACAGAGCAGCCAATCTGCAGCACGACAAAACCGTCGAGAGTGCTCGTTTCCCTTAACCTTTTAGTTTTAGTCAACGGGTCCGTTTCTGTCTTCAAAGTGGCATTTGCGGGGACATTGCTTGTCTCTGTCCAGCTGCAGTGGGAGGCAGAGACGAGCGTGGTGACCATGTTATCAGGAGTGTTCCTGGCACTGGGCAGAGGCAGAGCAGGAGTGGCCGTCAGCAGGGCAGCCCCCCAGGCCCAGGGGGGCAGGAGGGCTGACCTGAGGGGAGCCCTGGGCTGAGGCTGGGGCCCCAGTCCCGGCAGGGGCTCTGCAAGAGCGGACAGGACGCTGCCCCCACAGCCGCTGGCAGAGCAGGGTCTCAAACCCGGAGCAGCCAGGGGCAGGCCAGGCCCCGGCTGGCAGCAAAAGGGGCTTGTGCTGCCTTTCCGGGGTGGGGAACTGGTGACAGCGCCCCTGGTGCGTTCAGCCTTGGGGAGAAGGGGTCAGGTGTCTCAGCTGCCAGGGAGGGGGGACGGTAGACCGCAGGACACTCTCGGGCAGATCTCCCCGCTTTGCTCACACGCGGCAGCACGGAGCCTAGGCGTGATGGACGTGCACAGAACTCGCGCAGCAGTGACGGCCTCGAGCGGCGGGCAGGTGGGGGGGATGGGCACGTTCACACCTGATGGGTGCGGCCGCACCGACGGCCACGCCCGAAGCGCTGACTCTGGTGGGGCAAAGGCAATATACCTGACCTAAACACTTGTCATTTGTACCCCCGTATTACGCTGAAATAGAATGAAATAAAATAAAATGAAAAAAGTGCACAGACTAAACACGCACGTGCACACGAGCACACGAGCACCACCACAGTGAGGACCCTGCAGTTCCGTCACCACAGCCGGCCCTCGCCAACACGCCCGCCTTAGAAGCCAAACTTCGCACCACGGCTTCTCCGTTCTGACACGAACTCAATGAACAATACGACCTTTCTACGCACACATTTAAAACAAAACCAACAGAATGCCGGAATCGAAACATCACAGACAGCAGAAGAGAAGAGAAATTTATAGTGAAATAACGGGCTATTTGGCATGTTGGTGGTGGTGGGCCTATCGCACAGGGCACAGTGAGAAAGCCAGTCACCTGCCTGGTTGTGTGACAGCGACCACAGACCCAGATGGATACTGGGGTTTGCTGGCGACTCTGGCACCACGAGGGATGCTGCCCTCGGTGACGTGATGCTCTGAATGGTGACAGCTCTTGGCAGAGTTCCAAACACATCGTAGTCTGATCTGCCCTCTACTGTGAGAGCAACTGCATTCCTAGAAAACTCAATGCATATTCAAATCACACAACATGCATTTTGTGGTTTAGATGTCAAAAGGCCTGGGGACCAGGCTCAGAGAGCTCTGTGTGACTTTTCACTACCATGAATATCCAGTGAGACATGCGGACGTTCCTGGTTTGGAGGCCTGCCCTGCACACCGTAGGCTGTTAGCTTCCCTGCCCCCGCTGGGCACACACCCTCCATCCTGCACGAGCAGCGCCACCTGCGTCCGCCTCCCCATGGGCGGAGGCCGCCGTTCGCCAGCATCCGGCCCAGCCCCGCGCCACTGCCGAACACATGCTGGTCATCGTGCACAACGGAACCGATCTGGACGGACAGCCAGCCACGTGACGATGGCCAAGGCTCAGCACACAGGCTTCCCTGAAGCCTGGTGGGGGGCTTAATCGTGGAATGTTCCAGGACCAGTCCTGCCAGCATCCCTCCCCCTGCCTGGGGAGACAGAGGCACCCGTGCTTTGCTTCCTTCACGGAGGCCTCACTGGAGCGGGTCAGGGCTTCCCGCTGGAGGGAGACTATCGCCTCCTTCAGGGGTGGCCAGTCACCACGTCCCCCAAGATAAGCCTTTAATTGGCTCAAATCCAGAACCACAAAGCAGTGAGTGGACAACTGAGCTGCTCTGTGTACTAGCTTGCTGGTTGAGGTTCTTCAGTGATAAAGCACATGCGTAAATGCACAGAAATTATCCAAGGACCCAAAGAAAATGGACTCAGTTGTGGCCTCTGGGCAGAGGGACAAGGAGGGAGGGGGACAAATACAAACTATGTGCGGACTTTTTTTGTACCATGTGGATGAATGATCTCTCAGTTACATGAATACATTTTTAAAAAGATATAAGCATCTTTTTGCAAATTAAACTTCATCACTCACACCTGCCTTTGTTCAAGAAGGGGTAATTCAAAACCACAATAGATGTCACTTCCTACCACTAGTTATGGTTATTAATAAAAGGAAAAAACGACAGCAGACAATTGCAAGTGTTGGCAAGGATGCGGGTGAACTGGAACCCTTGTGCACTGTTGGTGGGACTATAAAACGGTACAGCTGTTCTGGAAAACAGTTTGGCAGTTTCCTAAAAAGTTAACGCAGAATTACCATCTGACCCAGCAATTCCACTCCTGAGTACACACAGAAGAACTAAAACCAAGGACCTGAAGAGATGTTGGTACACCCGTGTTCGCGATGGCATTATTCGCAATAGCCACGAGGCAGAAACAACCCAAGTGTCCCTCGATGCGTGAATGGACAAGCACAACGCGGTCCATCCATACAGCGGAATATTCTCCGCCGTAACAGGCAGGGAACGCGGACACCTGCTGCAACACAGACGGGCCTCGAGGACGCTGTGCCGAGTGAAATAAGCCGGTCACGAGAGGACAAACACGGCACGATGCCACTTCCGGGAGCTCGCTGGAGCAGTGGAACTCGCAGATAGGAGCAGAACGGTGGGCGCCGCGGCGGGGAGGGCACAAGGAGCTAGGTTTGATGCGTGCAGAGCTCTGTTTGGGAAGATGCGAGAGTCCCGGAGGTGGACGGTGGTGACGGTTGCACAACATCATGAATGTACTTAATGTCACTGAAGTGCGGTTAAAAATGGTCAAAACGGTAAATTTTGCGTTATATCTATTTCACCACAACTTAAAAAATGGTTATTGGTGCCTTGCGAGGCCAGGCCCTGCAGGGATGCTGGAGAACAAGGCGGGACCTTGCAGGCAGCTGGTGACAACAGAGGGGCCTGTACTGCGGGACAAGGGGGAGGACCAGTGACGCGGAAGCTCAGCGAGGGGCCCGGCCTTCCTGGCGGAGTCGGGAAAGAGCGCGAGTCGGCCCTTGAGGTCTGAGCTGAGGGGGAGGACAGGAGGGGCAGCAGGAGGGCTGGGGGCACCGAGCGGCAGGGGGCGAGGGGTGTGCGAGAAGGGCCCTCCCCACCCGGTTCTCCTCCCAGCTCTTTCCAGGAGCTGCAGGGATCCAGCGGGGGCCTCCGTGGCCTTGTTTGCTCTGTCGCTTCTCTGCACGGTCAGAGTGAGCTCCAGCAAGGCAGGGCCGGCCTGGCCTGTTTACGAGGACAGCCCCGGCCCAGCACATGGACTGGGTGCCTGATGGCCACTGTGGGCAGAGTGGATGAGTACGCGAGGGGGCGACAACCCCATGGCAACCGCAAGTGACGGACAGAACCAGGCTGTGCAAACGAGCCAGCCAGCCTGGAGCTGCTGCCACTCTGTCAGCCCCTGGGTCCTCTTCCCCCAGCCGCCTCTGAGTCTCGGCACAACCCAGAACAGGGGAGAGTTCACCCTGCCACCTGGTTCTGCTTCCAGATGAAGTCTTGGGCCCAGAGAAGGTAAGAAGCCTGCCTAGGGTCACACAGCAAGGCAGGATCAGAGCTGGAGTGGAACCTCTTTCTCCTGTTCAGGAGAAAGGGCCAGGGCCTTAGGGATCAAGGGGCAGGTGTTTTCATCCCCTCTGCCCAGGAGGGAGCTGGCAGGGAGCCTCCCAGGGTGAGTGTGAGGGCGGGAGGGGACAGGGGAGGCAGACAGGCTACCCAATCAGCAATTGCTGGGGAAAGCAGCGGGCCCCTGGGCGAGCCCGGTGCAGCTTAGTCAGCACCCAGCAACGACGCCACAGGGGCCCCGGCGCGGTGACAAAGCTGGTCTGGTCCACAGGCTGTGCAGGCTGCGCTCCCAGCCACTGCCAGACAAAGCACCCTCGGCGCTGGGGACGAGCAGGCTGGGGGCAGGCCATGCAGTGGCAGGAGTGGCCACCAAGTTCCAGTTTTAGGCCGAGTGCATGTGGCCAGGAGGTCTGGACCCTGCTCAGGGCATGGCGCCAGTGTCCCCGTGGCCAGGCCTCCAGGCTCCTCCCCTTTGTCACTCCACCTTCCGTGTACCAGGTAGCTGCCGGCACCTCCCTCGAGGGCGTACGGACAGGGGCTGGTGACGAGAGGGTCTGGAGTCAGGCACACTCACTGGCCGTGGCCCTGAGCAAGCCACTTCCCTGGAAAATGGGGTGACCGCCCTGTCAGAGCCGTGGAAATTCAACAAGATCGTGTACTTTTGTTGTTATTCTTAGAGACCAAGTTACCGAGCCAGAGCCATGAGGCAGGCAGGGCCCCAAGTCCTGAGGGACACAGGGGGCACCGAGGGGCATTGGCAGAGGGCTGTTGGCGGGGACAAGGATGGGGCTGGGGTCTGGCTCTGGAAGGTGGAGTATTAGCCCCGCTCCATGGAGGGAGGCGCTGCGGCCCAGCGCCCGTGTGTGAGTGTGGGCACGCGGGGAGAGCGGACAACAGGCTGGGCAGGCTCAGCACGGTCCTGCCGGGGCTCAGGGGCCAGTCCAGAGGCCCAGCGAGGGCTTGGACATTAGACCTGCCCCTCACGAGGCCTTTGCCGGAAGATGGTGGCGGGTGAGTAGGTCAGGAGTGCGTGCTTGCCTGAGTGGCCCTCCTTGTTGCCTTTGCCTGTCTGACAACTACCAAAAAAGCCTGTTCCTCTCAGTCTGTTTGTAAAATTCATCCCAGACAAGGTCTCTAAGCCCTAACATTGTGTCAGGTCCATGCTGGCCTCAGGGGCACAGCTGGGAGCAGACCTGGGTCTTGGCCTCGCAAAGGGGCAGAGGCAGTGGGCAGACCACTGAATTTGCCTGCCCCAAGCTTGTGATACCCTCTCATTGCCAGGAGGCCCCAGTGAGGTTTCCCAGGCTCTCTGACCCTCAGTCTCTTCTTCATGTCTTTAGCCTCCAGCATGACAATGAGTCCCTTTACTCCGGGGCCTCTATCAGCTGACCCCAGCCCTTCATCCCTCTTCTTGATTCACTCTGCTGCAGTCACACCAGCCTCTCTTCTGTTGCCTAACGCTGCCAATTGTGCCCTCACCGTGGCCTTTGCACTTGCTGTCCCCTGCACCTGCCCGCCCCCCCTTCTGGCTAGTTCTTCCGAATCATTCAGATCTCTGCTCAAAGATCACCTCCTCCAGGAAGCCCTACTCACTTCCTACTCAAGTGGCCATGCTGATCCCTCGATCTGTTCCCATTAGGCACTCTGCCCTCTTCATTTCCTCTCTCCCCTGCAGTACTCCGTGAAAGTGGCACCCTTTTGTGTTCCCAGCACTAAGCCAGGCACATAGCACGTGCTCACGAACACTAGCTGAATGCATGGGCGTGGAGGCCCAGGCCGGGCTGTGTGACCTTGGGTGCATGTCCCAGTCTTTTTGCCGCCCAGGGCTGTGAAGGGCACAGACGCGACACCACGCTCGGGAAGCAGCCCAGCGCTGCATGGGGCATCCACAACAACCGCCGCGATGCCAATCTCTGGATTCGCACAGAAGGGCTACTGGTCATCACATGTGCCTGCGAGCGAAGACTGGGCCTCAGTTTATCCACCTGCATCCGCCTCCCCGTGGGCGGGAGCCGCCATTCGCCAGCATCCGGCCCAGCCCCGCTGCCGAACAGATGGTCATCGTGCACAACGGAACCGATCTGGATGGACAGCCAGCCACGTGACGATGGCCAAGGCTCAGCGCACAGGCTTCCCTGAGGCCTGGTGGGGGGCTTGATCGTGGAATGTTCCAGGACCAGTCCTGCCAGCATCCCTCCCCCTGCCTGGGGAGACAGAGGCACCCGTGCTTTGCTCCCTTCACGGAGGCCCCACTGGAGCGGGTCAGGGCTTCCCGCTGGAGGGAGACTACCACCTCCTTCAGGGGTGGCCGGTCACCACGTGCCCCAGGGTGAAGGGAGAGCAGGGCCCGGACAGTTCCAGGCAGCCAGTGACCGAAAGGGCAGGCGTGGGCAGGAGGGAGCGGGAGAGTGCCCTGCTCCAGCCCCGGGGGGGCCCGCATCTCACACACTCTGCAAACCCCTCACAGCCCCACTTCCCGTGTTCCATGGACAGGATGTGACTTTGCGCCACTGAGGACGGAGGGTGCCACATGCAACGGTGACGATGAGACCGCGGCGGTTTCAGTCAGAAGGGGGGCTGACCTTCATTAAGACACCATTAATTAAGCTGCCAGTACAGTAATGACCTCAGTTGTTGGCAAGTTTGATTAAGGAACTGACTCTTAGGGGCCGCCTGATGTTCCCCCACTGGATTAATAAAGCTCCTCCTGCTTTTGCTGTCGCCTTTTATCCCGCCTACTGCGCCACCCAACGAGGAACTGAGCCCTGGCTGAGACAGGGTCTAGATCCCATAACACTTCCTGGGGCCACACCAGGGCCCAGAGAGTGCAGGGGAAGCAACTGCAGCACAGGCAGGCGGGGCGGGGCTGGGGAGGGCCTGGGCTCCTCTGGGCAGAGGGACTCCCTGGTCATGCTGCGCGTGGGGACGCTGGGGCAAGTCTGTGCAGGTCTGGCATGTGGCATGTTGGGGAAGGGAGACCATTTGCAAATGTACGGCAGGAAATAGCTGTGTGACCCCAGTCAAGTTCCTTCCCCTATCTGAGCCTCGGTTTCCTCCTCTGTAAAATGGGATCAATAATACCGCATTTTACAGTAGCTGGTGAGGACCAGTGAGACAACTGGGCATGAGAAAGGTTTGAAATTAAACAGCGCAACGCCGACGTTGGCTGTGGTGCCCGCGCACGAGTTTCCAGCTGCCGTGAGTGAAACATTTCGGGCGCTTGACTCCCGTCTCCTTCCACAGCAGCCTGGGGAATGATAAGGCCTGAGCAGCAGGTGCTGCGACAGCCCTGGGCCCCTCACCAGGGCCTTTGCACTTGCTGTCCCCGCACCTGCGGCCCCCACACTTCACCTGGTTCCCTCTACACCTGGTTCCGGGCGGGGGTGAAACGGGGAGCAAACACAGGCTCATGGGTCACCTCAAGCAAGGCCTGCTCTGGGTCTCAAAAATCTTTCCATAAAAATGAGGCAGTCGTTCCCCTCCAGCTACCCCTCCGAATCTCTGGTGCCAATAGGTTTGGTGGCAGAGCATGGGGGCGGGGACAGTCTGGATGTCACGGTTCCCTCTGAGGGAGCCCGAGAGCTGAAGCGGAGTGAACGATCCACAGGAAGCACTGAGCCCCCACAGGCCAGCCCTTTCCCAGGCAAGCGGGCGGGTCGGCAGAGCTGCCAGGGGCCATGTGTCCAAATGCAGGTTTCCGGGCCCCGACAGACGGCATCGCTCTGCAGGGAAGAGCACTGGAATCTGTAGGGCAGCGGCGTCCCTGGCAAGATTGCGCTTGGATCGGCTTGGGCCATGCTGCCAAGGTGAGCAGCTGCGCCCAGGGAACACCAGCCACAGCTGGCGGAGAACCGGAGAGCGCTGATGCCCGAGCCTCCCCAGACCTGCGAGCAGGATCTCTGGCGGCGGGACCCGCACAGCTGTGTTTTTTTAATGTTCCTCAAGTGATTCCAGTGGAGAGCCTGGGCTAAAACCTCCGCCCCTGGGCTAGCACACTCTGAGGTTCCGGGGGAACTTTGCTGAACCTCAGTTTCCCCATCTCTAGAATGGGGGTCTTCGTGCTTGCCCAGGCAAAGCTGCCTTGGGGATTGCATCACCGAGCACTGCCGGCAAGGCGCTGGGTCGGACGCTCTTAATGTGAGCGGTCACATTTCGTCCTAATGTCATCTGCCCTCCTCGGGGGCTTAACAACCCCTGAAAGCTGAGAATTCTCCGCCATCAGGCTCCTGGGCCCCGGCGAAGGTGCGGCAGGGAGAAGACAGCTGCCTCAGGAGACCTGCTCACCGTGCCATTTCACCCTGGGAAAGGATTTACTATTTGTTTCCTAAAATACAGCTAGGGCCTTGCCACGGGGAGTGAGAACTCTGGTATGTTCTGCTCACATCAACAAACCAACCTGTGGGCTTTTCCACTGAAAAAGCAAGCGAGTATCACAGCAAACCACAGACACAGAGGCCACTGCCGTCGCCCACGGAGCTCCCGCCTGGGCCTAGCGACACAGGCGGCGAGAGGTATGTTTACTTTCCTTCGCGCTCCTTAGCGCGAGAGCTGCCCCTCCGCGGAGGCAAGGAGGACCTGCGGCTAGGGAGGCTCCACAGCCCTCGCACGGCATGGGGCTCCAGGGAGCAAGGACTTGGGGAGCCCCCAGGTGGCCCCTGCGTATTGCTCCAGGCCTCCCTTTCCGAGTACTGGGGACTGAGCCTCGCCCCAGAGGACTCAGCTCTGCTCTCTAACCACACAAGGTCTGGGGCCACTGAACAGCCCCCAGTGGCCTGGCATGGGGCAGTAGCCTAGGACAGGTAGAGACCTGAAGCTGGGCCTCAAGCCCATGGCCTAGGGTACCGGAGGGGGGCAAAGGTCGCTCACCCCAGAATAGCACAGTGCAGAGCCCCAGAGAGCTGACAGGGAAGCTGGCATTCGAATCCCGCTGCCCCCTGGGAAGTGTGGCTCAAGGAAGCACAGGCTTCAGTTTCCATAAATACCCAGGCCCTGTGACGTCACCGCCGTGCCGACTTTAACAGCCTTTTCTGCTGGTTTTATGCCCAGCAGACAGGTGCTCTGCCACCAGCCCACCGAACACCTGGGCAGCACAGCTAGACACGATGCCACTCTGCTAGCGAGGGTGGCTGGACCTTTACCTGTCCTTGAAGGACACGCATCCTGCCTACTGCCCCAGCCTGCCTGCGACCTTCCCCCAGTCATGGCTGCAGGGCTGCTCACGGTCGCGCTGGGCAGGGAGGCTTCCCCCAAACAGACGTGCCCTCATGCCAAAAGTCAAAACGGTGCAGTGGGTCTGAGGAGCCTGGATATGGATTTGGGAGGGGGGATACCTGTTCTCAGAGTTGGGAATCTCACAGCCTGATGAAGACCTGCTGACTAATAGCCTTCTTCTCATCGTCATCTGCGACAAACACCTCCGCTGCAGGGGACAAACGCTGGCATCCCCGCTCCCTCTGCAAGCCACCTACACATCAATCGGCCCCTCCCCCCACAAAGCCCCTCACTCCAGCTCCAAGCTCAGCTGAGGCCCCTCTGGCCTCTGGTTTCAGGCATCAGCCTGCCACATATACTCACAAATAGCGTCTTCTGCAAGCCATCCTGTCTGAGTCGGTTCTCCCCTTCTCTCTCTCCCTCTCCAGCTGGGGAGGCTCAGCGTGGTTAGAGGAGGAGCAGGATGCCCAGGCAAGAAGTGGAAGGGAATAAAATTAAATCTGGGGCGAGTCACATTCCCGGGGGTGGCGGGCTCATCCAGGGAGGCTGGGGAGGGAGCTGGTGGGGCGGTGGCAACAGCGGCTCCGGAGGGGCCCTTGGCACGCAGGACGGGCTCACACTGTGCCAAGGAGCCTAGGAGGATGGCGAGTCACCATGGTCGCCAGGTTGGGCGGGGGCGTCTGCCTTGCTGCTACCTGGGACCACCTCTGGGTTTTTTTCCCTCCCCCACATCCGGGGTGGCAGGCGGGGAGGAGGAGGGGAGGGCCGGCAGGAGCAGCCCCCGGTTTGCTCTCGCAGCATCCGGAGGAGGCGCGGGCGCGCTGGAGCCTCCCCCCGCGCCCAAGGAGCAACGTAGTGCGGCCGCGCTGGACCAATCGCCGAGGCGCGCGTCGCCATGGCAACAGCGGCATCAGGCGTGGCCACCCCGCGGCGCCCTGGTAGCAAAGTCACACGCCCGCCGGGCAGAGCGAGCGGGGCGCCGGCCCCTTCCTGGCCCGCGCTGGAAACCTGGAAATCTGTTGCTAAAGTGCACGCACCGCCCGGAGCCTGCGAAGACACTGCTTTCCAGGGTGGCTTCTCTGCCTTTGGCAGACGCATGCGAGCCACCGAGCGCACCGGCTCGCGCCCTGGAGTCAGGCCCGCGATTCCAAGACTGGCTCTGCCACTTGAGGGCTACGAGACCTCGGCAGGCTACTTCTCTTCTGGGAGTTCTGACTATGCTACTGTAAAATTTGGGGCTCATAACAGCGATGTCAAAGGCTCCAGAGGGGCTCACCACGCACAGTAGCTGCACAACAGATGCGGAGCAGTCACCAATTGTGCCAATCCTGTCCTAAAGGGAGCCGAACTGCGGCTAGGGAGAATTTTTGGTCTGGCTGTGTACCGATCTCCCTTCCCCGCCCCCTGCCTCAAACAACCCCTGAGCATCTTCCATGCACCAGGCCACACAGTGGGAGTAAGGCACAGCCTCTGCCTTCACGGTGTTTGCATTCTAGGGCGGAGATAGGAAATAAGCATGTAATCAGATATATAATTTTGTGTGGTGATAAGGGTCAGGATAAAAATAAACAGAAGAGAGGAGGAAGGATGGGAGGGGGGGAGGAGAGGAGGAGAGGGAGGAGGGGAGACAGGAGGGGAAGGCTGTCTACACTGGATGGTGCTCAGGGAAGGCCTCTCCCTGGGGGCGCCTGTGGCCTGAGCAGGGAGGGCAGGAGCATCCTGGCAGAGGGAGAGCTGGTGTCGAG
>CAUYSK010021737.1:0-10473 GCA_963575035.1 Avahi laniger
TCAAGGTCAGGAGCTTGAGCCCAGCCTGAGCAGGAGCGAGACCCCGTCTCTACTAAAAAATTGAAAGAAATTATCTGGACAACTAAAAATATATATATAGAAAAAATTAGCTGGGCATGGTGGCGCATGCCTGTAGTCCCAGCTACTCGGGAGGCTGAGGCAGAAGGATCACTTGAGCCCAGGAGTTTGAGGTTGCTGTGAGCTAGGCTGAAGCCACCGCACTCTAGCCTGGGCAACAGAGCGAGACTCTGTCTCAAAAAAAAAAAAAAAAAGAATGGAAGTAAGTTTTCCAAAGTATAGACGCTTGGGGTTGTGTATATAGACAAAGCTTAGAGAATTTCAACAGAATTTCGGTATCTTTCTATGGAAGGTTTAATGCATAGTTACAACAATCTGATTAGTTAAGGTGCTCTTTTTCTTTTGGGAAAGATATATTTAACATTCCACACTGAAAATGTAACTGTCATGGGTTCTCTGGTGCCATCTGGTCTGAGCTAGGTACAGGACAATAAAGGAAGCAGTTAATCTATAACAAGCATCAGTGATTGGAAGGGGGAGAGGTCTGCTCTCTGGTCTCTCTTAGTCATTTACAGAACAAGAACAATGAAGAAAAGAGTTAAGCTATATCTAAGAAGCAGAACTGCAAACATACTATATGACTTATTCTCCAGGGCTTAACTTCCCCATTGGCATAATAAATGTAGAGGATCCAGAAATTTTATTTCCTTTTTATGAGTCTTGGGCCTCAAAATATACACTAATTCACAAATCCTGAAATGCTATGCAAATGAAATTTAAAAGGGACTTTCATGGATGTGTCCTTGATATAAGAGCTCATTTAATCTTACAGTAGCCCACAAGAGAGGTACACATTATCCCCATTTTATAGATGACAAAATTGAAGCCCAAAGAGCCTAAATAAGTTACCTAAATTATGCTGTCCATCTAGAGCCAGCAGTTCAAACCCAGATCTGTCCATTTCCAAAGCCCACCCTTTTTGACAGTTTGTATTTGCCCTGGGGTAGAATAGAATCATTTTTTTTTTTTTTTTTGAAACAGAGTCTCACTCTCTTGCCCAGGCTAGAGTGCCATGGCATCAGCCTAGCTCACAGCAACCTCAAACTCCTGGGCTCAAGCGATTCTCCTGCCTCAGCCTCCCGAGTAGCTGAGATTACAGGCATATGCCACCACCATGCCCGACTAATTCTTTCTATACATTTGTAGTCGTCCAGCTAATTTCTATTTTTTTTTTTTTTTTTAGTAGAGATGGGGTCCCGCTCTTGCTCAGGCTGGTCTTGAACTCCTGAGCTCAAACAATTCCCCCCCCCCATCTCGGCCTCCCAGAGTGCTAGGATTACAGGTGTGAGTCACCGCACCTGGCCTAGAATCATTTTTTGAAAATACATGTTAAGTACCCATGAAGTTCAGAGACCATACTGGGTGCATGGGATACAAGGGAATAAAAGCAGACAAGTCCCTGTCCTCAAGGAGATTAAGAAATGTCACTGTGCCACAGCAACCAATGTGGACAAGCGGGTGACACAATGCCACTTGGCGATGATGTCAGGGAAAGCTGGAAGTGCTGCCCGGGCTGAGCTCTGAAGGTTGAGTGGCTCTCACTGCGGAGAGGGTCGGGAAGCCTTCCGGGCATACTGCAGCCACCTAGCAAAGCTCAGGAACAGCAACAGCAGAGGGCATGCAGATTATCCCCTACTGTGACACACAAAAGGCTCTTATTCCGCCTAGAACAAACACTTCCAGGGAGGAAGGAAAAGAAACAGGATGGGAGAGGTTAAGCGAAGCAGAGGAGGAGTAAAGTGGAGAGGAACTGGGAGGTTAGGGGAGCAGGGAGGAGGAGAGAACAGGAGGGAGAGGAGAGGATCTCATGGGCAGGAGGGGGCAAGGGGTGGGCAGGAGGGGGCAAGGGGTGGGCAAGGGGCGGGCTGGGCAGAAACTGCATTGATTAAGTGCTACCAGGTGTCAGGCCCTGTTTGCAATACTTTAACCAACATTATCTGTTTTAAGCTTCAACAACCCTCTGAGGTAAGTAGTAATTACTACTCCCATTTTTACATGAAGAAACTGAAGCCTGGGGATCACATAGGTGGTTGGTGGAGGAATAGAGATTCCCACCCTAGGCTGCATCTTCAACAGCTCTGCTCTACGGCCCTGGGTCCCAGCTGGGTGGACACCCACCTGCTGAAGCTCCTAATCCCACACTCAGCAACCCCCCACCCCAGCCGCCCCTTGGCGTTCACTCTGTCCACAGCCTTCTCGCCTCTTCCTACCTAAAAACGTTTAATCTGGACTATGGTTCCAAGGCCAAGAGAGTGGTCAGTTTTGGTTTAAATGACATGTACTTTTTCACTCATATATGAAAAAAGTAAAAACAATCATGAATAATCTCACCACCCAGGGAGAATCACTGTTACCATTCTGTGTAATTCTTTGCAGTTAAAGGGCTTTTAAAGTACAATCAAATGTCAGAGTATTAGATGCAAATGTAAAAAATGAAGCATTTTAAAAATAAATTTGACTTGGTGAATGTTTATTTGATCTCTACATAGGGAAGCTTTCTAAGCTTAAAATCAAAGGAAGAAACCACAGAGGAAAAAAGATCAATGAGAAAAACTTCACTTAAAGGAGAGGGGAGAAGAGATTAAAAAAAAGCTTTCTGGTTATCAAAATTCAAACCGCAGAGGAAAATGCTTATGAGAGAATGTTAGATTTAACAAAAAGCAGGATGCAAAATCGTACATCCCATGTGATCAGTTGCAATTAACAAATACATACCACCTCAGACCCACTAGGATGGCTGTCGCAGCCCGGATTGCAGAACGGGGGATGGACACAGAAAGAAACACACAGACATGCACACAAGACGTACAAGACTGCAGTGAAAAAAATTACACCAATCGTTTTATTATATACTTTTTCTATGTCTGGCAGCTATTTCCTGGTATGTGACTATCTTGGGCACCTTGAGGAAAACACATTTTCATTCCTTCCAGACGATTGCTTAAGGGAAGCAGATGTTTGCATCCTAAACTTCTTAATCTCATTACCGTATGCAGGACAATGAGACGTCTTGGCTTGTTTGCAAGACCTCAGGCGCTTGGTTATCTGTCATAAAGCTATCTGCATGAGGAATAGTTCTGCTATTGTCCTCTGGCCCCAAGGAGAGCACACCCAGTTTCGCTGACTCTGGGCTTAAGCCAATTTTGCCCAGGGATGGTCCCTACAATGGCTACTACCAAAAACATAGCAAATGACAAGTGCTGATGAGGATGTGGAGAAATCAGAATCCTTGTGCCCTATTGGTGGGATTGTAAAAATACTGCAGCTGCCGTGGAAAACCATATGGCAGTTCCAAAAAAAATTAAAAATGAAACTACCATAGAATCCAGCAATTCCACTTCTTGGGTATATACCCAAAAGAATTGAAGGCAAGGTCTCAAAGAGATATTTGTACACCCATGTTCACAGCAGCACTATTCACAATAGTCAAAAAGTGGAAGCAACCCAAGTGTCCATCAACCAATGAATAAATGAATAAAATGTGGTACATACATACACTGGGATATTATTCAGTCTTAAAAAGGAAATTTTGACACACGCTACAACATGGATGAACTTTGAAGACATTACGCTAAGTGAAATAAGCCAGACACAGATGTATATGAAATTCCTAGAGCAGTTAAATTCACAGAGACAGAAAGTAGAAGGGTGGCTACCCGAGACTGGGGGGAAAGTGGAATGAAAAATTGTTATTTAATGAATACAGAGTTTCAGTTTCATTAATACAAGATGAAAAGAATTCTGGAGATTGGTTGAACAATGTGAATGTAATTTACTGAACAGTACACAAAAATGGCTAAGATGGTAAATTTTATATTATGTGTATTTTATCACAAAAAACAAATATACAGAAAAAGGACCGCAAGAAAACACGTAAGAACCAGCATAGGGCCTGGTCTGTGGTCAGGTCCTCCTCACAGTGTAGTTCATGGACAGCATTGAGAGCTTCCCTGGGGGCTTGTTAGAAATGCTGAACCTCAGACCCCACTCGAGACCTGCTGAGTCAGAATCTGCCCTTTAACACGATCCCCAAAGAGTCACATGCACATTAAATTGGAGAAATGTGGGAATAGCAGATATTCAGTAAACATTTGTTGAGTGATTACATCACTTTCTTGTTGGTAGGATTATAAACAAATGCTATTGTATTCTTCGTACTTTCCTCTGTTTTCCAAATTTTCCATGAATTGTTTAAGTTTGTTTTCATTCTGATTATAAATAATTCTCATCTTTTTGGATATTTTAACACACCCCAAATCCAAAGCAGACAAATTTCAGCAAGTCCTAAGGCCTGTTAGCCAACCAGAAACTAGAAACTCTGGAGGTCATTGAAATCGACAGTTATTCCCTAAACCTCATTTTACACAATATTTATTTCCATGTTTTTTCAGGGCAGCCAAGCAGGAGCAGTTTTGAGTGGGCCACACCTCTATCAGCCTCCTCTTAAAATGTCTATCACTACCTGGTCAGCCATGCTATCAACCCCACACACCATGGGAAAAATGTTCACCCAAGTGAATGGGGTCAGTAATTTATATCAGAATCAAAGGTATAGGTGGGAGGAGACGCTTACCTGCTCCCTCCTCATCCCCCTGGCCAGCTCAGGAGAGCAACCTACAGGGTTCCAGAGGATGTTTAAGCCATGGTCTCAAATTGTCTTTAAGGACCATCACTCTTAAGCAAGGATGGCAGAGAGCCAATCTGTCGCTGGTGCTTCAAATAAGCATCTTCTACATCCCAACCCAAGCTTTTGGGATAAACGCATTTTGAGGCCTCTCTATTAATAATGGGAAAGAACCATGCAGTGCAAATCCTACTAGCCTCTTGGCACCTGCTCTCTGTTGACCCAATAACTGAAGGACTATATGCCCCTGCCCTGTGAGAATCACTGGAAACCATTTGCAAACATGCACAAGAGTCTCAATGATGCAAAATCTCAGCTTTCAAACCTGAGCTCTATGCTGGACAAGCTGCGTAATTCAGAGTAAACAAACCTCTTTTCTGCTGGTATTTCCATCCCCTCTACAGCTGGAATGCCACCCTCCACCTTCCCAATACTTATTACAGAGTGAAAACTGACATAAGAAATCATGGCTAAGTCTCTTCTCATGTATTGTTAACAGTTCTGGCTTCTCCAGGCACATTTGCAGATGAATGAATATAAGGCTATTCACTGCAGAACTGTTAATATCCATCAATGTCTATCAAGAGGGAACTGACTAAACAAAAGTACATACATACCAAGAAATACTATACAACATAAAAGACTGAAGAGGTTCTCTACATACACACACAGAAAGATCCTGAAGACACAGGTAAATGAAAAAGCAAGGAGAAAAGAAGTATATAGAGCTCCACTGTCCAACATGGTAGCCACACATTGTATTTAAATTTAAATTAACATTTAAATTTAGTCCCAAAAGCCACATTTCAAGTGGATAGGAGGGCAGGGAAGTTTGCTGGTTCACTACTTAGTAGATGTATAACTTGGAAAACATTTCATAACTTCCGTAAGCTCAGACTCCTTATCTGTAAAATAAGGATGATGATAATACAGGTCCTCATAATGTGAGGATTAACTTAGATAATACACAAAGTGCTTAGAATGCCTGGCTGATGTTAATCCTTATTACTGAATCTGACATTTGTGCAGCTGTGGGCCACAGCTGAGCCTGAGCTGGCTATGTCAGGCAGGACCCCATGGATGGGCTCTACTTTGGTAAAAGAAATTAGTCCCAACAGTAGTAAATTAAATATTGGTAGTAGTAAATTAGTCCAAGCTAGATGCTGCCAGTCCCCACCCCATTCCTTACCCTAGCTTGCCATCATAGATTATAGCAACCTTTTCTGCCAAAGCTACTCTCTTCCTCAGAATCCTTCTCAACACAGACCTCTGTGAAGCCACCACAAATCAACTAGAGTCAGTGCTTGAAATGAAATCTATTTGCCATCATTGCTGGTCTCGGTTCTAAGGATCGGAATCATGTTACCCAAATTCACAAAAGTTTATAAGCAGGTTGCTATATATTTGTTGTTTAAAACAAGATCCTTTTGAGAATAAAAGGGCATGATATTAACAATTAGACTGGGACAAATGTATAACACTGTCCCAGGCAAATGAGAATGCTTAGTTACCCAATTATACATGAAAATGCAAATTTATCAATAATAATTTTTAACACTTATGTAACATTTTACAGTTTTCAAAGTATTTGCATATATATGTAGAATCTCAACAGACATCCCACAAGGCTGAGAACCAAGGAGTCCAGTCTATGCAAGGCACTTCCTATCACTGGGTAAGATCCATTTAAGAGACTCAAGTTATAAAAGTTCAATCTAATCTTAAACAAAAGGGCTTTAGACGCTTGAAGATATTTCCATCAAGCTGGAATAGCAATATGAATTACTCATTTCATCCTGGGGATATTTCTGTCCATATGGTCACTGGTAGGGCCATTAGGTTAGAGTTCTTCTCTGGGGATAGAGAAACACAAATTCTAGTCCTTTGGTTCTTTGTTGCCTATAACCTATGTGAACCATTTCCTTTCTTCAGCACTGGACAAAATAGGTAGAGACCAACCAAATGATGAGGATATAGTTTTCTTAGGACTCACATGTGCCCCTGGAGAAGCATGCTGGCTGTAATAATGAGATTGAGAAGCTGTTTTACTATCTAGGACAGTGTTTCTCACACTGAGAGTTATGCACGTACTAAAAGAAATGAAACATCAGCCTGAAGAATCTTAAATAGAAGAAGGAAAAAAAAAGAAATGAAACAGAGGAGAAAAAAATATCAGAGTTCATCACTCACAGTAACATTTCCTACTGTGAAACATTTGTTTCAGGTTGGATGTGAAGTGTCTTGGGTCATGATGTAAATTGTATGTCAGTTAGTTGCAACTCAAAAAGTTTAAAGCTACTGATTTAGGAGAAGATGAATCTCTTGAATTCCCCGACTAGAAAAACATCTGGCCTAATTCACACAAAAGCTTGAAAAGTGCTCATTATATGCCTTAAGATTTGTCTTTTCCTGCTCTTGTTGGAACCCAGATACCACATGGAGAAGCCCAAGCTAGCCTGCTGAAGGATGATGAGAGACATGTGGCCCGGTCACTCCTGTCACTCGGGCTGAAGTCTGCCCATAGCCAGACATGTGAACGAGGCCATCTAGGACACAGAGTCACCCGCCAGCTGACTGCAGCCATATAAGTAAGCCCAGGCTAGACCAGCAGAAGACCTACCCAGGTTAGCCAACCCAAATTGTTAACCTCCAGAATTATAAGCTAATACGTGATTGCTGTCCAAAGCCACTAAGTTTGGGGGTAGATTGATAGGCAGCAATAGATAATTGATTCAGTTCCCCGCTTCTAAGTGTGGAAGACACTGAGCCCCAAGGCAAAATGACAGCAAAGTGTCATCAGTATAACTTTAAGGGAGCCCAGAAGGTTCCCAGAAGGCATGCTGAGCTTAGTTCTTGACATTACTGAGGGTGGGGGTACGAGTTAGGGAGGAAAGGAAAAGAAAGGATGACTTGGATGGTAAGGACCCCAGAAACCACTGCCCACTTGTAGCCATTAAGAGACCAGGGGATGCTACGTGGCCTGCCACAGAGAATATTTAGTGGACATGTGGCTTTTCTATCCAAAGGATGTGTCTTAGAAAAGGGTAGGCTCACTTAGATGTTACTCTGAGATTAACAGGTAAAAGCTGGAGGTGACAGATTTTTAGCTTGAAAATAAGATTTTTCTAACAATTAATCTGCTACATTAATTTTAAGACCAGTTGCCTTAAATATAGTAAACTACAATCACCTGTCATGTCTACAGGAGAAGGGGTGACTCCTATGGAGTAAACTGAACATGATGATTTTTTTTAATTTTTATTTTTTGAATTTTAATTTTTTTTTGCATATCTCTGAGATGGAACACATGATTATTTTTAAGGCCTCATTTCAATTTTATTTCTTGTAAGAGGAATATTAGACTTTCATTGGGAGGATAGATACTCAATATTTTTATGACAGTGTGATTTGTCTTCATGTAAAAGTACACTTCTCACTGAAAATGGTAAGAATTTATAGAAACGTGGTGTTGGAGTAGGCGATCTGGGTTTCAACTCCACCTTACTAACTGTTGACCTTGAGCAAGTTTTCTCTAAATCTCAGTTATGTCACCTAAAACAGGGATAACAATAGTACCACACGGGCTTGTTCTGAGGTTTAAATGAAATGACACATGTACCTGACACACAGCCAAGGATCAGTGAGTGGCAGCCGTTATAATAATTCTCCCTCTTCAGGGAGAGGAGGCAGTGGAAGAGAATGAAGAAAGAGGTGAGGGTGAAGAAATGAAAGATCAAGATATAAAAACTGAGAGCTCTGGACTCATTCCTAAAATAGTACTCATGATTTTTATACTGAGCAGGCAGAGGAGGTGAAGGAAACAGGTGATTCAATGACTTTTTTAAAAAACCATACAAACTTTCTCACCCTAGCCCACACAGGAACTCTGAATCTCTTCCCAGTTCAGCTCTGGGCTATATCCTACCGTTGCACTCTCCCTCTGGCTTCCAAGGCAGAGGTGTATCAGTGCTGCCTAGCAACGGGAAGGGATTATTTCTGACCACAGAGGAGCTAAATTACAGTCCCTCAAACTGTTGCTGAGCTCTCTGAGTGGCAAGAATCACGACAGAAACTGAGAAGCACAAATAAAAGGGTGCTCAAGGTGGACAAAGAGCCAGAGTGTTGCATCCAGCTGGTTCCAGCAGACCCAAAAAAAGACAGTCACAAGTCCAGCTTCAGTCATCAGTGCAAAGTGGGCTAAAGCTCTCCCTGACCTTCAGTCTCGAAGTCTCAGGCTGTGGGATGATGTAAAAACAAGTGCAAGAGATAAGCAACTTCCAGGAAAACTCCTCTAGCTGCCTATCAGTCACCTCCTTGTCATTTGTCTTTTCTCCCATCCTCTGCCTCTAGCCCTGGGCCAAATCTCCAATCCGGTCCATATTGTGACTTAATTACAGGTCTGGTCAAGGATGATGAAACTATAACAAGAGCAGCTGACATTTATTCAGTGCTAGTCACCATGTACTTTCCCTGGATCATCTCATTTAATCCTAACCAAAATCCTAGACTGCAGGTACCAATATTATGAGCAACGATTCTGAGAGAGAAGCAATTTGCCCAAGGCCTCAGAACTGTCAAGTGGGGGACCCAGACAGAAATCCGGGGAGTCAGCTTTCTCAAGCCCCTTCTCATACCACTGCTCCACCCTGCCTCCAAAGGAGGTTTGGGATATGTTTCTGCACATATGCTCCCTACCATAGGTTTGGCTATAAATACAGCCCTGAGGTTTTAGCTCTAGAGCTGTATTTTGCTCTATGTCTAAGTGATCTTCCCAAAGTGCTGGCAAACAAACTAACAAACAAACAAAAACCTTTGTTTCATCTTTGGAGGAACCTGAGAAGCTTTTGTTGTTTCCCTGAGTCACAAGTCACAGGGCGAGGAAAAGTCATGCAGGTTATGAAGACCCTCCCTCACCACCAGCAGTGGGTAGCACAGCAGGGCTCAGCTGGATGCACGAGGGGCCCTCCTCTGGCCTCTCTCTGACCTGTCTAGAGGAAAGAAGTTTCACCAAAGGACGGGGCAAGGACACGTTATACAACCTGTTTTACTTTTCCGTCCAGGTCCCTCCTGGCTGAAGCTCCCAGGAAAGCCAGCTAGATTCTGTATTCTGGTAACCGGATTGCAACTGATGATAGTTGACATGAGGTTGGCACTCAGTGTGAGAGTTATAACTACCTCTTAGCTATGAGCATATATATGACCACACCTTTATTTACACAAGCACATTGAGCTACCTCCAAGTCCCAAGTGTAAATATTACATAAGCAACTTTACGTTCCTGAGATGAGGACTAGATTTGGAAATGTTTTAAAATTAGCAAAAGTCTAAAGTCTCTTAGAGAAAAATGTTTTACCCTCAGGGAATATGATTCAGCAAGTCTAGCCTCAGTGGTAATTCTGACGCAAGTAGTCTTGGGAACCACACTTTAAGGAACATTATTTAAAATGTAAAGCCTGGACAGGCCTGGTGGCTCACACCTGTAATCCTAGCACTCTGGGAGGCTGAGGCAGGTGGATGTTTGAGCTCAGGAGTTCGAGACCAGCCTGAGCAAGAGTGAGACCCCATCTCTACTAAAAAAAATAGAAAGAAATTATCTGAACAACTAAAAAAATTATATATAAAATTAGCCGGGCATGGTGGCGCATGCCTGTAGTCTCAGCTACTCGGGAGGCTGAGGCAGGAGGATCGCTTGAGCCCAGGAGTTTGAGGTTGCTGTGAGCTAGGCTGACACCATGGCACTCTACTCAGGGCAACAGAGTAAGACTCTGTCT
>CAUYSK010021740.1:0-36932 GCA_963575035.1 Avahi laniger
GTTGAATAGAAGTGGAGATAAAGGGCAGCCTTGTCTGGTTCCGGTTCTAAGTGGGAATGGTTTCAATTTTTCCCCATTCAATATGATATTGGCAGTGGGTTTGTCATAGATGGACTTGATAATTTTAAGGAATGAGCCATCTATGCCGATTTTGATGAGAATTTTTATCATAAAGGTGTGTTGGACTTTGTCAAATGCTTTTTCTGCATCTATCGAAAGAATCATATGATCTTTGTTTTTGCTTTTATTTATGTGATGAATTGCATTTATAGATTTGCATATGTTAAACCAGCCTTGCTTCCCTGGAATAAAGCCCACCTGGTCATGGTGAATTATTTTTTTGATGTGCTGCTGAATTCTATTTGCTAAAATTTTGCTGAGAATTTTTGCATCTATATTCATGAGGGATATTGGTCTGTAGTTTTCTTTTGTTGTTGTCTCCTTTCCTGGCTTTGGTATCAAGGTGATATTGGCTTTGTAGAATGAGTTAGCAAGGATGCCTTCTTTCTCAATATTGTGGAATAATTTCTGTAGTACAGGACTGAATATCCAGAGATGAAACCATCTGCATATGGTAATCTAATCTTTGACAAAGCTGACAAAAACATACACTGGGAAAAAGAATCTCTTTTCAATAAATGGTGCTGGGAAAACTGGATAGCTACATGCAGAAGATTGAAACTAGACTCCCACCTCTCACCTCTCACAAAAATCGACTCAAGATGGATAAAAGACTTAAACCTAAGGCATGAAACCTTAAGAATTCTAAATGAAGATGTTGGGAAGACCCTTTCAGACATCGGCCTAGGCAAAGAATTCTTGAAGAAGAACCCCAAATAAATCGCCACAGCAACAAAAATAAATAAGTGGGATCTAATCAAATTAAAAAGCTTTTGCACTGCCAAGGAAACTATTGTTAGAGTGAATAGACAGCCCACAGAATGAAAAAAATATTTGCTCTCTACACATCTGATAAAGGGCTGATAACCAGAATCTATCTAGAACTCAAAAAAATCAACAAGAAAAACTCAAACAACCCCATCAACAAATGGACAAGGGAAATGAACAGAAACTTTTCAAAAGAAGACAGAATAATGGCCAGCAAACACATAAAAAAATGCTCAACATCTCTAATCATTAGAGAAATGCAAATCAAAACCACGATGAGGTATCACCTAACCCCGGTGAGATTGGCCTCTATCAAAAAATCACAAAACAACAAATGTTGGCGAGGATGTGGAGAGACAGGAACGCTCTTACACTGTTGGTGGGACTACAAATTAGTGCAACCTCTGTGGAAAAGAATTTGGAGATACCGCAGAGGGCTAAAAATAGAAATACCATTCAATCCTGCAATAGCACTATTAGGCATCTACCCAAAAGAGCACAAAACATTCTACTATAAAGACATTTGCCCCCAAATGTTTATGGCAGCACAGTTCACTATTGCAAGAATGTGGAAACAACCCAAGTGCCCATCAATCCATGAGTGGATTACCAAAATTTGGTATATGTTTACAATGGAATATTACTCAATCATAAGAAATGATGATGATCTAGTACCTCTTATACTTTCCTGGACTAAACTTAGGCCCATCATCCAAAGTGAGGCATCACCAGAGCAGAAGAACGGGATCCATTTGTACTCGCCATCAAATTGGTACAAACTGATCAACACTAGGGTGATCACATGGCAGAAATACTCTCCAGGGATCAGGGGGTTGGGGGGCGAATCTACAACTAAAGGACACGGGGAGCACTAAAGGGAGGGAAGGGCACGCCTTTAACCTGTATTTGGGTGAGGCAAAGACATAAAGTGTAACTAGAATGTTTGTACCCTCACAATACCTTTGAATAATAATAAAAAAAACAAATAAAAAAATAAAAAAATAAAAAGAGATGGTACAAACAATAAAACTTTCAGCCTGAGCACCATGCAAGACCCTATCTCTCCAGAAAATACGAAATTAGCGGAATGTGGTGGTGCATGCTGGTAGTCCTAGCTGCTTGGGAGACTGAGGCTGAAGCAGGAGGATGGCTTGAGCCCAAGAGTTTGAGGTTGCAGTTAGCTATGATGATGCCACTGTACTCTAGCCTGGGCAACAGAGCAAGATCCTATTTCAAAAAAAAAAAAAAACTTTAAAACTTTATTTGATAAATGAAGACATTGAAATTCAGAAAACAGAATTGCATTTGACCAAAATCACTGGGCTGGTTATTATTGGAGCCAACATATGAACTCAAGTCTTCCACGTGCAAAGCAGATTAGTGTTCAACCAGTGCCATCCAATGCTATAGTAATATCTATTATCAGAGCTCATTTCTCCCTCCAAGAAACCCTGGCAAGAAAAAAGAGAAATCTATCAGTCACTTTCCTCCTGAAGAGAGAGAGCATGAGAGAGAAGTATGTTTGATTTTTGTGAACAATGCTGTCATCTTTGTTGACGGTTAAAAGCAGCATTTTAGAGTAATCAGAAGTCTATTCCCGTCCTCCAAGAGCTTTGTTTATTGGCAAGTTTCTGTGCTATCCTGGAAGTACAACAGATGCCTGGAGTGTCTGCCATGAACTCTGCATACATTAGCATGCTTGGCAATTTGAATTGCCTGCAGATCCACACAGATGACCCTTGTTCTGTTTTTTTCTTGATACATTCTACTTTCAAGATGAAATCTTCAACAGTGTCACCCCTACCTGGCACAATGTCATTGTCATCAGACTCTGTGTTTGGCAAGGCAGAACAAATTATGATCTGTTAGTAGTTACACAGAAGCCCACTCTCTTTGCCAAGAAGAAAGGGAAAGGGATTCAGAGACCACCGAACAATCTCATTTGGTTGGAATGTGCATAAATTAATTTGTTCCTATAGCCCTGAATAATGTGCCCTCACAGACTGGTGAAATTTTTTTTTTAAATCAAGAATTTTTCTGTGTGTAATTCCCCAGTTAGAGCAATAATCCAAAATGAAATTCCCAAAGTCAACCTAAAAAAATCTCTGTCACATTCTTTCAGCTTCTAAAACCTGAATGTGCTTTTAAACCTTTTTGGGTTTTGGTCAGTTTGATTTCATAGGTGGAAAACTGAAAGTCATCTTTAATTTACACACTTTAGTAAGACATATTGATTTATTCTTCAAAATGCCTCAAACCTTTGCTATTCTTGTCACCTCAGAGGTTGCATTCTAATTTATTTCTAACAGCTGGCTAGAATAATGCTACAGAGAAGATGCACATTTTTAGAAAGCAAGCTTGAATGATCTTGGAGATTGCATTTAAAAAAAAAAAACCTGTACATGGTAAGAAAAATTGCCAATGGCAAGAATAAAATCATAGATAAAATATGGTTTTAGGGGATTAAAAATTTTAAATATTAGCCTAAGATGTTATTTAAGGGCATGTTTTACTCATCCTTTTCAGTTACTTATTGCTGAGTGCTCCCATGGGTACATGTTCAGTGCACATGATAATAAAATTTCATTTTTCTTTTTTCAGTCTATCTTTGATGAGCCTAAATTACAGAGCTCTAGCTGGAGAGTCTCCAGTGTGTAGGGGGAAAGATTTTTTTTCTTCCCTACAGTACTTATACACAAATCAGTTTGTTTCTTACTATTAACCCATCATATCTTTAACATTATAATATTATGATATTTGATACTCTTACTTTAACATCTTGTCTTGAACTTAACTCCAAAGACCAGCTGTTGCAAAAATAAGCCCTAGTTTACCTCCTGAAGTACAATGTCTTTATGGTTCTCAATTTAGGACTCATATCTAAAGCCAGGCTTCCTTCCCTGTCTGTCATATCTTGATCTGCCTGTCGTATCTCCCCAGATTGGAGTAAATTTGGGGTCTTATCCTAATTCAGTTTTAAATGATTCTATTTGAAGAGTCCTTCAAGGTGTGCTTCTCTCATAATTTTGAGCATGGAACACAGACCATCCCAACTACATACTCCAAATTTGCTGAAAATATACTGGCCTTTTCCCCACAGTGCAATAATAAACAAATAGATAATTTGCTTTCATTATATAATCATCGATTTCACATTCAAAAGTCTTCAGTGACTCTTCTTTGTCTACAGGAGGAAGTTCTGAACCTAGCATGGCACACCAGGCCATTTGCCATCAGAACACAGCCAATTTTCCCAGCCTAATGGGCTTCTATTTCTTCCAAGTCATGCTTTCATTTAGTCATGCTGGATTTCTTGCTTTCCCATATAGTCTTCAAGCTTTCATTCCACCATTGTTTTGAACATACAATTGATCTCTTTTTTCTGTTGTTAAAATGAGGAGATTCAGGGCACAGTATCTCAAGCTACTGCACCTTGTCATGTCAAAAAACATCAGAAGCAAGAAGGTCATTCTCACCTTCACTCCACCCTTTTCTCCTGGAGCAGGTTATAAACCTAGAAAAGATTGTCTGTTACCACTCCCGCTCTCCTCCCCAGGAGCAGGTCATAAGACTGTCATTTGAGAGGTGCCTTCTGTATAGATTAAGGGGTTCCCCTTGGTGTTCTGAAGGTTTGTTGAAAAATCAATTCACAAAAGGTAAATTAATTGGAGAAAAGGCACACAAATTTATTTAATACTTATACATGAGAACTTTTAGAGTGAAGGCCCAAAGATGTGAGGGAAATTGTCCATTTTTATGTTTAAGTTCAACAAAGTATGGACAGCCATGTAGAAATATGCTTGGACAAAAATGGTAGGATCTAATGCTAATAGACTGAGTGGGGAAACCCAGCAAGGCCTGTCTGTCTAGATTCTTCTTTGCCTCTCTGAGCAACATGCCTTCTTTATGGGTGTGGGGTAGGACCCCCTCTGGAATGGAAGCCTTATAACTTCCAGCCAAACAAGCTAACATATATATCAATGAAGAAATTGATCATGGCATATTTGCTTTTTAATTTATTTGTTCATTCACTCATTTATCTAACAAATTATAAAGTTAAACTAGCTAGATAATTAAACACTAAATTATCTCTGCTATGTGAAGGGTATGCTACTAGACATTGAAAGGCTAAAATTGATTACATAGTAAATGAAAGAAAACAAACAGATATCTAAACACAAGTAATATGAAAGTTTATAAAATACAAAGGAGGTATATATTCAATTGAGAGAAAATATATTTTTGAATAAGATGGAGATCAAACTGGATCTTGAGCCTGTGTAGTACATGATCAGGCAGAGGCAGTGGTGAAACGTTCAGAAAGACAGCACGGCAAAAGCAAATATTCAATTTTACTCAATGTAAGGTACAATTTGGAAATACAGTTAAAACGCAATTTCTATCCAAACAAGATATATCTTTTAAATCAGAGCAAATAAGGTTTGAATTTATTCCATAGGCAACACAGCTCTCCTTCAGGAGAGTGTCTTGATCAGACAGCCCTCTTTTAAGATTAATATAGAATGGTTTACAAAATGTGCCGATGGGAATAGCAGCTTTTTGTTATCACTTTGAATTCAGTGGAAGAAGAGAAAAGCCCAAGGTCTAACACTGATTATTATTACACACATTAGTCTATTTTGTCCTAACAATCCTGTGAGTTGAATATTATCCACATTTTACAGAGGAGGAAATTGAAGTTCATAGATAATCATTTCCTTGAGACACACAATTGGTGTTTGGCTGAGCAAGGATTTGAATGCTTATCTAACACAGGATTTGGTTAAAATTCATGAAAATGTATACACACAAATAGAGATCATACATAGTATAATACCATTTGCAGTCTAGAAAATGTAAGCAAATGTAAAGATGAAGTATTAAATCAATCATACCTGCATAAAATCAGCATACTATACATACTGTGCTACTGTAATAATCTTGTAGGCACCTCCTATTGCTATTGCAGTCAGCTCATGTGTCCTGAATATCTGATTAAAACTCAGTGACACTAAACACCTTTGTGTGAGCAGTTTGTCTATCCAGTAAATTGGGTAGATATTGCAGTAAAAAGTGATCTTTTGTGGCTCTTGTGTATTTTTCACTGTGTTTAGTGCAATACTGTAAAAAAATCATCATGGACCCATATGAAGAGCCACTAGCAAAGCTGGAAGCACTCCCAGGAAGCAGAGAAAAGTCATGACGTTACAAGAAAAAATTGAATTTCTTCATATGTACTATAGATTGAGGTCTGCAGTTGTGGTTGCCCACTGTTTAAAGATAAATGAATCCAGCATAAAGGACCGCTGTAAAAAAAATAAATAAATAAGGAAATTCATGAAGCCTTCACTGCAGCTACTCCAGCAAGTGTAAAAACCTTTCAGTGTTTGCAAAATATCTTTTTATCTTGTATTGAAAATACAGCTTTTATGTGGGTGCAAGATTGGTATAAGAATGGCATTCCTATAGATTCTAACTTAGTAATTCAAGAAAAAGTGAAGTCATTATATGACAACTTAAAGCAAAAGAAAGGTAAATAATCTAAAGCTGGAGAATTTAATGCCAGCAAAGGATGGTTTGATAATTTTGGAAAGAAGTTTGACATAAAAAATATCAAGATAACAGGAGAAGCAGCCTCTACCAATCAAGAGACAACAGGTGAGTTCCCAGACTCCATTAAGAAAATCATTAAGGAGAAAAGATATCTGCCTGGACAGGTGTTTAATGGAGATAAAAGTTCTCTATTGTGGAAAAGAGCCACAGAAAACATTTATTGGTAAGGATGAGAAGTGAACACCAGGATTTAAGGCAGGAAAAGATGGGCTAACTCTACTGCTTTGTGTAAATGCAGTTGGATTTATGACCAGGACTGCCCTTATCCGTAAAGCTATTAACTGCTGAGCCTTGGAGGGAAAAGATAAACACTAGCTACCAGTCTTTGATTGTACAACAAGAAGGCCTGAACAAGGAAAACTTTCTTTCTGGATTGGTTCTATCAATGCTTTGTCCCTGAAATTAGGAAGTATCTTGCCAGTAAGTGACTGCCACTTAAAAGGGTGAACTGTAAACAGGAAGAATATAACCTTGGTACCTTTGCTAAGAATCTCTCTTGGACAATGTTCCTAGCCATACAGAGCCCCGTGAGTTCCACACTGTAGGCATCAAAGTGGTCTACTTGCCTCCAATCAGAACATTTCTAATTCAGCCTCTAGAATGGGGACCATAACAAAGAACCTTTAAGGCTCATTACACATGGTATTCCATTAAAATAATTGTGAATGCTGTGGAACAGAATCCTAATCAAGAGAACATCATGAAAGTCAGGAAGAATTACACCTTTGAAGATATCATCATTGGTATAGAAAAAGCCATGAAAGCCATCAAGCTCCAAACAATAAATTCCTGCTGGAGTAAACAGTGTACGGATGTTGTGAATGACTTCACAGGATTTATGACAGAGTCAGCCAAAGAAATCATGAAAGAGATTGTAGATGTGCCAAAAAAGGTATGGGGTGAAAGTTTTCAACATACGGATCTTGGAGAAATTCAGAGCTAATAGACACCATGCCAGAGGAACTAGCAGAAGACAACTTGATGGAAATGAGAACTTTCGAACTAATGCAGGATGATGAGGAAGAAGTCGTAGAAGAAGTAGTGCCAGAAAACAAATTGACATTAGACAAACTGGCAGAGGGGTTCCGGTTATTCACACTGCTTTTGACTTCTTTTATGGCATAGACGCTCCTGTGATACAGACACTGAAACTAAAGCAAACGGTGGAAGAAGGATTGGTATTGTAGAGAAACATTTTTGGAGAAATGGAAAAGCAAGAGTCAGACAGAACTGTGATGTATTTCCACAAAGTTATGCTGTGTGGCTGCCTCTCCTGCCTCCCCTTCCATCTCCTCCACCTCTTCTGTCTCTGCCACCCTCAAGACAGCTGGACCAACCCTTCCTCTTCCCCCTCGTCAGCCTGCTCAACGTGAAGATGATGAAGATGAAGACCTTTATGATGATCCACTTCCACACAATGAACAGTAAATATATTTTCTCTTCCTTATGATTTTTAATAACATTTTCTTTTCTCTAGCTTACTTTATTGTAAGAATACAGTATATAATACATATAACATACAGAATATGTATTAATTTCCTGTTTATGTTATCAGTAAGTCTGCCAGTCAATAGTAGACTACAAGCAGTAAAGTTTCGGGGGAGTCAAAACTTTATGCAAATTTTTAACTGCAGGGGAAGTTGGTGCCCCTGACTCCCACATTGTTCAAGGGTGAACTGTAAACAGGAAGAATATAACCTTGGTACCTTTGCTAAGAATCTCTCTTGTAACAGAGCTTTTATCCAATAGCTCATAGCCTACGCACTAGCAGTCAGAAGAGTTCAGGGAAAAAAAACTGAAGTAAAAAATTGCAAGCTATTATTCTTCTTTCAGGGCATGAGAGATTAAGAAGAAGTAGAAATAGTTGCATATAAGAAATCTGTAACAAATATTCCATCATTTAAGCCTGTTCTTCCAACCTTTTTATTCTCCCTCTCTAAACCGGATAACACTGTGTCTTACATAGGAAAATAAAATAATAAAAGCAAGAAGACACGATGCCAGAATTGTCACAACATTCTACCTTTATATGTTCAAATTGTTATATACAGATACCACCCACCTACACACACACATACACACATATAACACAGATGCTTGTTTGCTCGTGCACACATTATTGGCATTGCAGTCTCTTTGTAAAAGTTCATCGATAGACCCGAAATCAGAAGGATCTGAAATAAAAATCTAAACTGTTACACTTGAATAATCATTGAAGAATCCACTAGATACCAGTATAATAACATTAAATAAAGTTGATATTTTGTCTACATAAATGTAAAAGTATATAATAAATGTTTATTTTATAAATTGTATAGAATGCAAAAAGTCCTAGTACCCAAGACACTTGCTATTAATATTTTGTTTCTTTGTTTTTCCTTTTATTTTCAAAATAAGGACTACAACTCACTGGAAGCCTATGAAGGTGATTCTAATGAACCATGCAAACCTTGCCTTCAGGTAGTAAGAATAAATCATGAGCAATTCCATAAATCTTACTTTTGCTTATGGCAAAGAACTCCTTGCTATTAATATACCAAGAGACTTATTAAGAATTACTAAAAGTAGATTGTAGTCATTAACATTGATGGAGGGCTTTCTATATGCCAGGCATTGTGCATTTGACTATGTTTTCATCCTTACAACACTGTGAAGTAGGCTCTGTGATTCTTATTTCACAGATGCACTAGACGCTAGGCTTTGCCCTGCCATACAGATTGTAAGTAATGAGCCAGGATTGACACCAGGAGAGTCTAACTCCAGAGCCCTGCAGTATTGCCTCTCAACTACAGTGAATTCTTATACCCGAACATACAAAATAAAGTTTAAAGAATCTGAGTAAATACAAGGGTAAAGTTTAGAGAGTTTAAGAAAATTTTTTTTCTGACTGTAGAAGTCAATGTTAACTTTTCCATACCAGAGAAAGCAGCTGGGTATTACCAGTTAATTTGGCACAGACACTGGATTCACAGCTATGGATTAGAAATGATCCTGCCATTTTATAATTACGTGTGGAAGAAGAGAAATATGGGTAATGAAGGAAAAATAGTGGCCAACATTGGTTAGCAGTTCAGCAAAGACGTTTCTGTTTTCTGGCACAGAGCAAGACTGTTTCCCAGCATCCCCCAAGATTAGGTCTGGCGATGTGAAAATGTCTCATCAGCAGAATGGGAACAGAGAGAGGTTTGTCACATCCTTGAGTAGGATATGTAAGGAGCAGTTAATGCTTTCTCTACTGTCTTTAACTCATTACTCCAACCCGACAGAGTAAGCATAGAAACCTTGAAAACCACAGTATGAAGACAGCAGAGGCATAAAACGAAATGAGCCTGAGCCAGGAATAATTGCTTCCTGGAAGAGAACTGCCTGAAATTCAGCAGCTCTTGTTATGGACTTTATATGAGCAATAAATAACCATTTATCGTGTTTATGCTGTTATACGTATTTTGCTTGTTTGTTACAGCAGTTAACATTATCCCAACTAACAAGACCTTGTTCACAAGGTCATTTTGTAGACTAGTCAAACATAAACAGTAAAGTAAAGATAGAGAGCAAGGATTCTGCAGCCGATCTGCTGTGGTTTAAATCCTAGGCCCACTAAATATACTCTGTTTGTGATCTTAGACAAGACAGATAAATTCTTAGGGTCTACATTCCTTCATTTTTTTTGTTCTCTTTTTTAAAATGGAGAGTATAGTAGCATATACCTAGAAAACTTTTATAAAAATTAAGTTAATATTATAAATGTCATAGAATAATGCCTGCCCCATAGCAAACAAAAAATGTTTAGTTGCATTCTACATGATTATCAGATTATTTATATTGTCAAGTTGCTTTTTTAAAAACCTCAATTAAGTCAAGCCATTTATTTATTTCATAGTCTCCTTCTCTAATCCAGTTATATAAGCTTTAGCTTGTTCGTATTCGTAATGTTGTTAAACAAAAACAAAACAAAAAAATCCCTGGGTTTTTTATTAAAACGTGATGGATTGAATGCTCATAGTACCTTTCTTTCCCCTCTCAACACCTCCAAAAATTATTAAAAATAGATTTTTAAAACAAACCATAAACCCACAATAACACAAAATAAATAGAAAACAATAAAATTTTGATGGCTAGAAACAGATGGACGAGGGTGACTAATTTGTAAGCCAACAGTGCTGAAACCTGAGAATCAACCCATTAGTACCACGGAATTCTCGGGAGGCTTAGCACCTCTGGAATAGGACAACTAAAAACAAGAGAACTGATTAAAAACTTTAGAAGCATTAAGAATTCTAAGCAGTCTCTCCACTTTGTGTATCGGAAGAAATTCTCCACTCCACACTGAGGAGGAAGCTTGAAGAGTTATTTTCTAGGAAGGTTGTGATACAGGGTCTTAACATCGCGGGGTTATCAAGCATAGCTGAACAGGAAAACATAGTACTGAAAACAGAAGGGAATGTAGACAGCTCCAATCTTATTATTGCTGGGGAGAAAAAAATTTCCTCTACCATGTTAAATTGTGTATATGGGGGCATGTGAATTAAATTGATCCCCGCTCTCCCCCAAAAAACCAGTCTAACGGAAGGAAAAAAAGCTTTATGCATATGCATATGGAAGCCAATAAGAAGTAGCTGCTTCACTAAATGGTTAAAGTTAAGAGTTACAGGCTTTTATGAGAGGAACAAATAAATTTCTGTAGGAAAGATAAGTGGGTTTTTAAAAGAACAAATGCGAGATAAGAAAGTTTATGATAATATTTATTTATGTTGGTGCAGTGGATTTTCCCATCTTCTTCATGGACATAATGTTCTCGTGGAGAGGGGATTTATGGTAGGTTTACTCTCAGTCTTATTTCTGGAAATAGGTTTGCCCAAACAGGGAATTTATGGCAGCTTCACTTTCCAGAAGTTGCTACTTTTAATCATATAAGGGAAGCTCCAATCAGCCTTCTTTATGCATCTTTTGAATCTCAAATATCTTTAGCTAAAACAATCTTTATGCCAACTCTAGGGTTCTGAGTAGGTCCCCACGTCACCATACTAGATATCCAGAACTGTGGCCACCAGGCTTATACCACCTTCCATAGCAAGTTAGAAATGAAAATATGACCAGATCAAGTCCTTTAGCAGCACCTAAAGATAATAGAATTTTGAGGAATGGTCAATGAACCATCCAGCCAATTACATTTTGATGCAGACCAGGTCAACACACATGCTTGGCTTCCGATCAGCTCTTGACTATCTCCCTCTTAAATATAAGCATGAAATGAAATATTACCATATATTTGAATTAAATCCATCACATAAAATATAGGGAACAAATTAACAATAAAAGAAATAATTGAAGAAGCATAGGCTAAAGAAGAAATGGAAAATTTCTAAAAAAAAATACATATATAGTTGATGTCTTCAAGGAGAAAGAAAAGTTATCACAATCACTAGGGAAAAAAGAGAATATGACTTGAAACAAAAATGAGCATTCAGAGAACAAGAAAATGGTGCTAGGTATTAAAAACTTAATAGCTAACAATAATAATGATAATAACACTCAACAAATATTTTGGAAAATGAAGGTGAAGAAATCTCCCAGGATTATAATAAAAAGACAGAAATGGAAAAATTATAAGGAAGTGATTTTTAAAAATAAAAGAACATTCCAGGAGGTGCTAAAAACACATCACAGGAGTGTCAAAATAAAATAATAACAAGTAATGGGGGAAAATCAATAATAAAATAATGCAAGAAACATTTTCAGAACTACTTGGATTTGCAGATAGAAAGGACCCACTTATGGCCCTGCAAATAGATGAAACTAGAATTGAACTAATAGGCATCATTGTGAATTTTCAGAACACTAAGGCAAAGAGAAAATCTTAAAAATATCCACAGAGAAATTTAGGTTTCAAAACAAGATTAAAATTAACAACAGCATTAAATTTGTTTGTAAGAACAGCAACAAAAGCCAGGAGACAACGGAGCAGTATGTTCAAAATCTAAGGGAAATATTTTCCAAATTAGAATTCTATACTAAGCCACATTATCAATTTAAAGTAATAGCAGGAAAAAGGCATTGTGAGACATGAAGCATCTCAACAACAAAAATATCTAGCCCACAGCCTTCGCGGGAAGCTCTAGGAAGACATGCTTCATCAAAATAGCAAATAAAAAAGAGACAAAAATGCCTGAAATCCAGGAAAGAAAGAAGCCAAGGTAAGAGAAAGCCAAGGGATCCGCCTATCATGGTGCTAGAAGGAAACCTAAACCATTAGACATGCCTTAAACCAACTATTCCAGATTAACATGGCCAGAGGTAATAAAGCTCAGTTGTTAACTGACGTGTAAAGGACAAGATGGGCAGAAGAATTTATATTCCAAATATTGAAAAAAGACAAGAAAACACAGATTTAATGTTCATGGGTTTTTCTTCTATTTTATTTTAAATGTCAAACCTCTCTTGATGAAGTTCTACTGACATTTGTTCTTTGTAATCTTCATTAAATCTTAAGAATAAAAAATTGACATCAGAGGTCCCATTTTCAAATTTAAATAATACTAAATTATCCAGCCTCTCTAAAATGAAACTTATATTGATAGCAACCTCACTTTTTTCTTGTCAGCCTATGTCATTAACAAGTAATTCTAATAATTATGAATCTCTCTTTGTAATGGAGTTAAACTTCTTTCCTGTAACTTGAAGTATCCAATCTTTTTTCTGTGACCTGTAACATAATTTCTCTTTTGTACAACAATTTTTCAAAACATGGCTCACTGAAAATACACATCTGACTCTCTTAATTTCTTTAGTGGTTTTCTGAGGATTATGGCTATCATTTTATTAATAATAGAGAATAAATCTATTTCAGCTTAATATTAATTTAAATATTATACAAAAATTTTTCTTCAATATACTTCTGTTTCCTCCTCCATCCTTTGTACTGTTATATCTGTATACATTATAAGTGCATCCATATAGTTTCATAATTATTGCTTTATGAATTGTCTCTTAAATTATATAGAAGACATAAAAAACAATGGCGATCTAGCACCTCTTGTCTTATCCTGGATAGAGCTGGAGCCCATTCTACTAAGTGAAGTATCGCAAGAATGGAAAAACAAACACCACAGGTACTCACCATCAAATTGGTATTAACTGATCAACACATACATGCACATATAGTAGTAACATTCATCAGGTGTCGGGCAGGTGAGAGGGGAAGGAAGGGATGAGTATCTTCACACCTAATGGTGCGGTGCGCACCATCTGGGGGAAGGACACGCCTGAAGCTCTGACTAGGATGGGGCAAAGGCACTATATGTAACCTAAACATTTGTACCCCTGCAATATGCTGAAATAAAAAATAAATAAATTATGTAGAAGAAAATAGTTACAAACATAAATACATTTATGCTAACTTTTATATTTAGCTGTGTAGTTAGCTTTAGTGGTGACCTTTATTTCCTCTTGTGAATTCAAGTCACCACTCAGTATCCTTTCATTTTAGTTTCAAGAGCTCCCTTTAGTATTTTTAAGAGGGCAGTTCTGCTAACAGTGAGTTCTGACAGTTTTTGTCTATCTAGAAATGTTTGAATTTATCCTTGATCGATACAAGAGAGTTTTGCTGAACACAGAATTCTTAGTTGCAGATTTTCCTTCTTTGAGCCCTTTGAAGATGTCATCCCTCTGTCATCCCCCATGAAAGGTCACCTGTTGATCTTACTGAAGATTTCTTGTATATGGTAAGTCATTTTACTTTTGCTGTTTCAAGATTTGTTTATTGTCTTTGACTTTTGTCAATTTGTCTTTCATGTATCCCTAGGTACAGATTTTTGTTAGTTTACTCTACTTGGGGTTCATTGAGCTTCTCAGATGCTTAGATTCATGCTTTTCATTAAATTTAGGAAGTTTGTGGCTATTGTTTCTTTATATAATTTTTTGCCCCTCTCCCTTTGTTCTCTCCTTTGAGGACACTCGTTATGTCTGTGTTGGTATGATTGGTAGAGTCTCACAGTTTTCTAATGCTGTTTATTTTCTTCATTTTTTTTTCTGTTCATCAGAGTAGAAAATCTCTATTGACATACCTTAATGTTAGATAATTCTTTTGCCAATTCAAATCTATTGTTAACATCTTCTGGTGAATTTTTCATTTCAATTATTATCCTTTCTGTTCCACAGTTTCCATTGGATTGTTTTTTATTATTTTAATCTCTTTATTGGTATTCCATATTTGGTAAAGCATAATTGTTATACTTTTCTTTAATTCTTCATTAGTGGCATCCTTTAGTTCTCTGAACATATTAGAGGTGCTTTTAAGTTTTTGGTTACTAAATACAATATTGGGGCCTGCTCAGGGACATTTTCTGTTGGTTACCTTTCTTTCAATGTATGTGATATACTTTTTTGTCTCATAATTTTTGGTTGCTAACTAGACATTTTAGGTATCGCATTGTAACAACTCTGGTATTATATCCTTTTCCTACTCTTAGGATTTGTTGTTGCTGTTACAATGGCTCTTGTTTTTCTTGTTGCTGCTTAGTTTTTAATGACTTTCCTGAACTAATTCTATAGATTTTTATATTGTTTGCACTGTGTGGCCACTAAGGTCCCTGCTAGCATTTTTAAAGTTCTTGTTTTTGTCTTAATCCTGGCTTCCTCAAGTTCATCTCTAGGTCACTATAATTTATTTGGCTGTCAGCCAGTGATTACTCAAAAAAATCCTTAAATACTCGTTTGCATGTTTACCACCCTTTGCCAAGGGAATCTGTCTGAGAAGGCATGTCTTCAAATTTTAGGCAGCCTATGAGACAGTCACATATTTCACTTCCTGTTTGCATGGGGCCTGAAGTTCAGACGGAGCTTTGCAACTATGACCTCCTCCTTTCCCAGGTTTCCCAGTCACGCACAAAACCTGTGCATGAGTGCGAGGCATCTTGATCCCTGGGCTGTATTGGACTTTTTCCAAGTTCTCTGTAGCCATCTAGTTCTCCAAGTCTTCTTTTTAAATTTTTACCAAGCTCTTGTTTCTCCAACTGAAATCACAGTCTTAAGCACCTTTGATGTTGCCAGCAGACTGCTTATTTTCAGACTGCTGTTCTCTAGGGATAGGGCTTTTTGCACTGTGTGAGCTCTGAGTCAAATAGAATACCCACAACACCCTGGGAATGGAGATTTTCCAAGAAACTGCTGGTACAGACAACATATTGACTGTGCTTTGGGGAAGGAGATTTTAACAGAACTTTAAAAGAGATCAGCTACCACCTCTAGCTGCAAGGCTGCTGGGTTTTCAAAGCTACCACACCACTGAACTACAGAGAGAGGAGTGATTAAATGAACCTCACATTAAAACACTACAGGCCCTGCTTTTAGAGCAGCATGAATTATATCAGTATAGACAGATTGATAGTTGGAGGGGGACAGTTAAATTACCCTAAAAAAAAAAAAAAAAGATTTCTGGGTCTTTTATTCTCATGATTGTTCCCTGCACAAATTCTTTTTTGTCAGTGTTCCTCTAAAAACATGGCTTTTACAATTCAATAAAAAATAAAAGAATTTTAAACTTATTTTTATCTAATAATAAAAATAAAATTTTTAAAGGGAATTTAAAATAAAAGAGAATCAGACTACCACACCAAGTGTAGTGTGACTAATTTTTCTTATTTAAGATTTAATAGTTCTATCGATGTTCTTTAAGTTAGTGTTTGATTTCATGGCAGTTACTTCTGCTATAGAATCAAAGTAATAGAATCAAAAAGTTGTCCCTTTGGAGGAAAATCAAGAACATTTAGTCCAAATACTTCATTTTACAATTAAACAGAAGCTGTAGGTCCCCATATTTAAAGATTTTTAGGCAAATTTAAAAATTTGCCTAAAGACATATTGGCAGATGAAGTTCACCACCTCAGCTTGTCTTAATCATGAGATCCTTTGGGAATTTTAGTAACCAAACCTCTGAAAGGGACCCAAGCAATATGCTTTATGTAAAGAGTTATATTTTATGGTGCCAGTGAAATGTACAGCAATCATTGAAAAGATGAGAGTGACTTGTACTTAGATCTTAATATTCTAGGTAGATGAAAGATGTTAAGCTCCAATGTGTGTGCCCTAAAACAGCAGTTCGCAAAGGATGTTCTTGGGGTCCCCAGGTCTTTTTTAGGGGTCTGTGAGGTCAAAAGTATTTTTGTAATAATATTAAGACGTTACTAACTGTTTTGCTCTGATACCCTCCATAAGAGTACAATGGAGTTTTCTAGAGGCTGTATGTCATGTAATATCATAACACTTTGAAAGTGGAAGCAGATGTGAGAATCCAAATGTCTTGTATTAAACCAGACATTAAAAGGATTTGCAAAAATGTAAAATAATACCACTCTTCTCACTAAATTTCTGGTCTGAAAATTATAGTTGTTTTTCATAAGAATATGTTATCTATATAAACTTGTAATTAACTTGTTTTTAAGTAAATTAATAATTTTTTTTCAGTTTTAGTTTATAACATGGTGTAAACTCATAAAGAAAACTTCTTTGGAGTCCTCAATAATTTTTATTGAGATTTTTTTTTAAGACCGAAACCTTTGAGACGAACAATGATGTATCAGTTAGCTAAAAGACAATATGATTGGAAAAATATTGTAATATCCAGGTAGAATTGAATTACTTAAATCTTTTATCAAATACAAAAGAAAGAAACTATTGTACATTGTTGAGACACAATCTCGATATTGTGAAATAGTATAAAACCAAGTAATCCACAGCAAAACATCAAAATGGTATTAGTAGAAAAAAGACTAAAACTAAGGATGCTCTAAAATGCTGACCCATAAAATACTTTACATTTTTAAGCTTGTAAATTTCTTTAAAATATCACAATAAGTACTTTGGATGAAGAGTAAGAATCAGCAATATTAAAAAGGGTAAAGTTTTTTCAAAATTAATTTTTATAAATCTTAGATATTTCTTTTTTAAGAAAGTTTGTGTTTGTAGGTTATGCAGCATATAAAAATTATCAAAGATCATAGAAAAAAACTTACATCTGCTCATAAATTGGCAAATATTTAATATGATAATATATATGAGGTATTTTATTGGCTAAGAAAAATAAAATCCATATAATGATTTATCCACCAAAAGTAAGAATTATTCAATTAAATTACTATATATATCAATTAAATTATATATATATATATATTGTGTGTGTTTTTTATTGAGACTTAGGATGTGGGGGGTTTTTGTTTATATTACTTTCAGTGTATTTTAAAACATCAGCCAGCTACATTTTCTCCAACTGCTTAAAAACAAAAGAGGATACAGAATTTGTATGGAGTCTTAAAATCAATCGCATTCTGGAAATCCTAATAGTCTTAGTAGGGTTAGGAGATTCAGTTGCCTTGTTATTTTGGAAGTAATCATTTTCCTTGTCACAGGAGCAAATATATCCAAATAGCTACCAGAATGGTGATTATTAATTAATGTAATTTACACCAAGAAAGGACAACTCATAAGTGCAAGGCTACACTGAGATTTGAAAAAAAAAAAAAAGCTTCAGATTTATTAAACTGTGTTGAAGTCTGGAGCAGGTCAAGATGTATTATAATCTTGTCACAATTAGTTATTCTTAAACTATGATATATATAAATAGTCTACTTGAATCTTGCTAAAAACACAGTTTCATAGGAGTCTGTTCTTTAACAGAGTCTAATTATATGTATTTTGAGATGGAAGCTAGGAATCTCCATTTTAGCAGGCTTCCAAGGTGATTCTGATAAATGTGAATTCAGTAACACACTTTGAAAAAATATTCCAGTAAAATCTAGTAAAGCCTTTCCAAGGTTCTAAAACTTTGCATTTAAATTCTGATTCAAAATTTTGGTTTAAGCTTATTAATCTAATTTAATTTATTAAAGTCATTTAAATTTAAATGCAATCATTCTAAGAGACTTGGGATAAGGTATATAATAAGCAGTTAAAAATCGTCTCATCACATCAATCATGATAAAGTTGTCCAACTCCATAAATGTACATAATGTACATAAATGTGCAGTTAAAAATAATTTTAGCACAGTGAAACTTCACGATGAAGTTTTCCAACTTTGGAAAATAATTACATTAATGGTTCTAGTTTAAAGGTTTTCCAAAGAAGTTTCATTAAATTAATATCTCCTTGTCTCTAAAGATTAAAATCATTTAAGGTTGCATGCATGTTCTTTACTTTAGAAACTTTATTAGTTCCATCCCTAGATACTTTGTTTTTGTATAGTATATGTGAATATAAATATTTAATATATTTTTGGTGGTCATACTGTCTATGAAGATACATTTAAAAAATGTGTATCAGGTAAGCTATGAATAACCATAAAGTTTCAGTAGATTCTAACAGAATATTAAATGACCCGAATACCTAATAAAATATTAATAATTCTGTAGCAGGCCTTGAAGTCTTTCTTTTTAGAGCAGTACTTAATTTATCTTCCAAACTCAACACTTTTTAAAATAACATAAAGTACTCATGGTTATATAATTTAGACATTGGCTACTAAGTTGATCATTTTAACTGTAGTTTAGATTAAGTCAGACACTCACCCAATATTTTATTGAATACCTACTATGTGCAAGATGGTGGCTATGCATAAGGATACTATTCTTACGTATTTCAAAACTTAACCTATGTTCATATATCTAACCGTATAGCAGTCTGAGTATGGTAAATGTTTTAATGGAGGCATAAAAATGATGGGAATAGAGGAAGAATAATAATTATGTCTGGGAGAAGGCTGGGAGGGAAGCGTTGGAAAGCGTTGTAGAAGAATGAAAAAAGAAAGTAAATTTGACTTAGACTTTGAAGACCAATTGAGATTGCAGCCAAGTGAAAAATATGAAGAACAAAGGGAATAATTGGAGTAAATGCATGGAGTCTTGAAATAGTGTCCGATGTGTCAGGGGACATGTGATGTATAACATAAGTGACATAAAGACAGGAGAAGATCAGACAGGCCATATCAGTCAAGTTCAGATTCTGAATAAGTATTAAATATATGTTTTGGAGTTTTTATTTGGGTCTGTATAAAATCTGAAGCCATAAAATAATTTTGAATGCAAAATTCATATGGTGTGTCAACCTAAGTAATAAAAAGAGATTCTCCAAAGATTCTGAATTTATTTGGGAATGTGCAGGAGATACACAATTCCAGGATGTCGCGGGCTGTGAAGACCATAGGCACATCCAAAGAGGTGAGGAGAGGCAAAAGGGAAAAGTACAAGAAATTTGTTTTGAGACAAAGAGAACACTGGTTACAGGGGTTTATCCCAGGAGTAGATACCAGTTCCTTAGTGGAGGCTGCGTGTCAGACAAGTGTTCTCGTGCATCCAGCTAGCTGTCTTTGGGACTCACCTAGTAAGCTGCAGTTTAAAAAGTCTTTGGCAAAAGTTTTCCTTAAAGGGTTAAGTGTGTAAGAGGCCTTCAGAGAGTCTTTGCAATAGTCCTTCTCATTGGTGTGTGTGTGAGGCGCCTCCCTTCTTACTTGGCCTGCAGCTTTATTTATTTAATTTTGTTAACAGTTTGACACAGGAATCCATTTTGATTCTGACAACTTTCACAGGTGGTACTTGTGCCTTTGGAATATTCCTCTGGAGGCAGTGTTGAGAACTAATTTTAAGGAGGAAAAATCTTGAGGCAAGTATATCATCAGGAAAAAAAAAATACTTTAATGGTTTCCTGAATTAAGATAGTAGTGATGAGCACAAAAGAAAGCCAGGGGGAGAGGGAGAGGAAGGAAGGAAGGAAGGAAGGAAGGAAGGAAGGAAGGAAGGAAGGAAGGAAGGAAGGAAGGAAGGAAGGAAGGAAGGAAAAATACTGGCAAAATAGAATTAGGATAAATTAGTGACTCCTCGCATACAAATATGATCCTAAAATTTGACTTAAAAGCTCTAGCTGAAATGTTAAAACTAAATTTTAAAGCTGTAATCATCTGCTGAATTCATTTTTTCTTTAAAATATTTATGACATTGATTATGCATTTTCTATTTCTCTACCTGTTCAGATATAAATTTACTGATTTCCTCATTAAAACAAATACCTTTTTGATTAATTTCCTACCTATTCATTAGACTATTACTTTGTTTCATTTCCAAATATTCTTTTAGGTTTATTGCCATTTCACCTCACTATCTATTTCAAATTTCTTTTCAGCATTACTTAAAAAATAATCCAGGTTTACTATATCTAAAACATCTTTGTAACCCTAATTTTCAACCGGCAGCATCCCTGTGACTCAACAGCTGAAAAGGTGCTAGCGCTTTGTGCCGCATTCGTCCGTACGACCTGGGCGCCCGCCGTCCCTTCGAGAAGCCCCCGCGCACATGTCCCCGCGGAGGCGGGCGGTGCCCACCGCAGGCGACGTTTCCTGCGTGACTCGCCCAAGCCCATGTCGCTCGGCCACGGCCAATCGCAGTCTCCAGCCCGGCTTAAAAACAAGCACTGAGCCCGACGCCTTCCCTTGGAATGGAAACTGAGTAATGTGAGACGTCAATTTGTTTGCCCGGGAAAGCTGGATTTAGAAGGCTAAGTTCCAGACGAAGGCTGTGAGAGCAGGCATGGTGCACAGCCCGGGAAAGGAGAGAAAACTGGAGCTGATGACGGCGGACGGGCAGCTGCGACAGAGAAGGCGCTTGGGACGTGTGAAGGAGAACAAGCCCTCATCATGACTGCCTTCCTTCCAACTGTTACATTTTTGAAATGCCCCCCTTTTAGAAGTGAACTGCATGCATGTTTGGTTTCTTATAATCAACATAGTCTACCTCAAGGTTTCTACAAATCTCTTCCAACTCTTCATTTCTGGAAAGAAAATATGCCTAAAGCCCACGCTCAGAGGCATGCCAGGGTGAGAGGACCCACCCCTGTCCCTGGTCTCGACTAGCAAAAGGGTATAAAATAATGAAGCATCTCTTTTAAAGTAAGTGTTCCTAAGTTATAGATATTACCATATCTCTTTTATTTCAACATAGAATTCGGTCAGAATTCCGATCTGGTTTTCTAACAGAGATGCAGTCTTTCTGTGTTCTATACCTTCCAGTTCACATTTGCAGCAAGTTAGCCTTTTATTATTTGAACAAAAAGACAGAGATTATAAAAACAGAAAAGGAGAGCAGATAGTTTTCCAGATACAGCAGCAGTATTTTTGACCTTTAGAATAAAATCAGAAAATATCATTAATCCGTTTTAAAAATGAACATACCAAAAATTCACTGTTGCAAATCCTATTGTAAAAAATAGGTGTTGTAAATATCTAAATAAACGAACTACGAAATAGGCATCCAATACATATTCAAAGCAAGTTGTAAGCACTTATTCTAGTGACTGCTATTAATTACAACACATTTGAACTCATTTGCTTTGAGCAATTTTTAAGCCTTATAAGAAAGTCAATCTTACTGCATTTAGCCATACCTTATTTGTAACTCCACATGGTTTCAACCTGTTTGAAACTTATACTAGCCTTTGGCTAATAATGACTTTTCTCATTTTCCAAAAGAATCAGTTCCACTCTCAAAAGACGAAGATTAATTCTTTTTAAAAAGTGCTACAAATTCTGAAGGTATTAATTCCAAAAGCAGTTCCAAAAATATTTTATGCAACAAGTTTCCCTGGTTGATTACTTTAAAAGGGAGAATTCACATGGGAACATAAATTTCAATGTACTCAATATTTTCTTTTTAGAGAATTAGTCATAGTAAAGGAAGAACTACTAGGAAAATAAATAGAAAAAAAAATCATTTACTTCATTTTTATTGCTATTTTTGGTCCGGTTACATTTTTATGTTGACATAGCCCAGTACCCATGCTTCTCTGTCCCCCCACAGTAGATTACATTAATAAATATTTATTCAGCCCCACTCTGTGACTGGCATAGTTCCAAGCAGGTCTTGTCTACATATTGTTCCCCATCTGTACTATGTGATTAAATGTGAATATGGTTTATGGGCTAAATTTATAGTGTAAGTATAACAACATTTTTCATTTGCTGATCATCTGTCGTATATCAGAACTTATTTTCTAGTAGGCAGGAATTCTAACAAGGATTCTTTCCTAAAGACTCTGTAATCAAGTATGGAAAATAAAGTGTGTCCACAAATGTCTATAACACAAAGCACAAAGATATAACTGCCACAGGAGAGGTACCAAGAAAGGAGATGTGGGTGATAAAAATTACCTTAATTTTACTTTATCATTTCAGCTGGGGATTATCACCCTTTAGTAGGGGGCATCCTTTCACAGGAGTTTATAGACACTTACCTTTGATGGAAATAAGTGTTTAAGCAATGTTCAGGTTTACCACAAATCTCCCCTCTTCAGTTTTATGTGCATGTTAACAAAATAAGCAATATCACACACAGTCACGCATTGCTTAATGATGAGAATATATTTGAGAAATATGTTAGACAATTTTATCATTGTGCAAATATCATAGAGTATACGTCCACAAACCTAGGTGGTACAGCCTGCGGCATACCTAGGCTATATGGTATAGCCTATTGCTCCTGGGCTACAAACCTGTACGGCATGTTGCTGTACTGAATACTGTAGGCAACTGTAAACACGATGGTATTTGTGTATCTAAACATATCTAAACATAGAAAAGGTCATTGGTCACTCTACTTTAGGATGATACTAGGGGAGAGGAATTTTTCAGCTCTGTTATAATCTTATGGGATCACCATTGTATATGTGGTTTGTCATTAACCAAAACAATGTTATGTGGTGCATGACTGTATCTAGTTTTGAATAATAGTACGGCACAGATATACTACCTAAAATTGCTCTTTTATAGTAAACTTCTTTTTCTTTGTTGGTTAACTCAAGTTTTATTTATGAGTTTCAATCTAATTAAGTTCTCTGGAACCTTGTGCATTTAGAGAAATAGTGTTTCCATTTCTACCTAAGCTTGGTTTCCTAAATGTATCAATGATTTTTTTAAAAAGTAAGTCTTTTTGCCAGAATTATCTAGAATATCTGGCTTAATTTACACATATCATAAATATATACTTAATTTGGCACCATTTTGGCCCAGATAAAGAGGATATCATTTAGAGTACATTTAAAACAGGAAAAGCTTATGCCGAGTTTTGAGGAAAAAAACATAAAGAGTATTTGGGACAACTGTGAGGAAGATAGGATTATATCACTCTGGTTCCAACAGATCTAATCCTAGCAAATAAAACTGGATCTAAAATATCATCCCAGAATTATCTTATTCATTTCTTTTGACACATAGAGAACCACATATATGCTGCTATTATGTGAGATACTATATGGGACATAGGTAGGAAAGAGTGAGGAAGAATATAAATAGAGAAGCTATCAATTGTAATAAATACCAACAATTCAATATTTCCTTTTATGGTTTGCATTTTGAGTCCTGTCTAAGAAATTGTTGCCTACCTTAAGTTCACAAAGACTTTTTTTTTTTTCAAGACAGAGTCTTGCTTTATCACCCAGGCTAGGGTGCCGTGGCGTTAGCCTAGCTCACAGCAACCTCAAACTTCTGGGCTCAAACGATTCTCCTGTCTAAGCTCCCTGAGTGGCTGGGACTAGAGGCACATACCACCACACCCGACTAATTTTTCCATTTTAGGTAGAGACTGGGTCTCACTCTTGCTGAGGCTGGTCTTGAACTCCTGACTTCAAGCGATGCTTCCGCCTCAGCCTCCCACAGTGCTAGAATTACAGGTGTGAGCCACCATGCCTGTCCACACAAAGATTTTTTCTTATGTTTTCTTCTAAAAGTTTTATAGTATCTGCTTTTATGTATAGACATATGATCTATTTCAAATTAATCTTTGTGTATGGTATGATGTTGAAGTTATTTGCTTCATATGAATATCCAATTCATCCACTATAATTTGTTGAAAATATTATATTTCCTCAATGAATTATCTTGATATCTCCATTGCAAATAAATTGGTCATAAAAGTAAAAAAAATGAGAAAAAAATAATTCTTGCCATATTTTTTCAGATATCTTTTGATTAAAATTATAGAAACCCACCTGAACATTCCCAGTTTCATCCAAATGATTCATTGGCACATGCAACCAAACTTTGTCAAGGTGACAATAGAGCTGGGCCACAGGTCAAGGGGTCAAAAGATTTGCCAGAGTACACTCCCTCCACTTCTTTTTCTTGGTCCTCTGTGTGTATCCACCTTATCCAGTCACTCTGGTTTCTTCCACTAGCCTAGACATGAAAACACTAAGGATCTTATTCATGTTGCTAATGTTCACCTCCAAAGAAGAATTGAAATACAATTTGCCTAATGTTAAATTCTGAAAATTCCCAGGAAGTAACGATTGGCGCAAATTGGATAAGCTGTCCATCTCTGGACAAATAATAGTAGTCAGGGACATGGAATATCATAATGGGCCCAACTCGCATCAGGTGCCTCATCCTACTCAGATCAATCACTGCAGCTGTGATAACCTCCACCAGAATCCCATGAATGGTAATATATATAAGAATGAAGGAGAAGGAGTCTGAGAAGAAAATCATAGGTGTCCACTGTATTGTCTTTAGAAGTTAAAATAATTGAGTTACCATGTGATGAAACATGTTATTAACTTTTAGATAGAACATCTTAAGCTGTCAATTAGTTTTCTAATATAAAATTTGTTTTGAACATAACTAAGTACATAATATTTCCAGAGTGAGAATAAAGTGAATCATGTCCAGGATGCAGAGACCAATTAGAACTGTGCCATTAGAGAGCATTCTATATGCAGAATTGTTCTTATTCGATGAAATATTTGCCATTTTATCAAGACACACAATTTGACAGTTCAAGCTCTACTGCATCTCTTGTTTATGATCCTAATTATAAGAGCACAGCATAAAACCACCATCAACAAACACCAGAATATCTCAAAGAACAGACTAACAAAATGAAAAGTTTTCATACAATAAAAAATGAAGTTCTTATAAATTAACAAGACCAAAATTGTGGTACCTAAAATGGCACAATAATTTTCCCTGAATTATGTTCCAGAAAATAAATAATACTTAAAAAGAAACATAGCATTGCCTGCGGGGATTTGAAATTGCTGCCTCTGACAACATTACTTCCTGTTGATATCAATTTTCCTCAGGGGCGAGATATTTAACTAGCAGCCCTCTCCAACTGAGCACCAGCACTGTCTGCTCGTGACCAAGTCTGTGCATACATGGTCTGATTTGGGGTCCCGGCCTTGTTTTGCAGTCCACAGGCTTTGTTCTGTTTGCAAGAAATGGCATAGTCCCCGAATGACCATGTATCCAACATTGCACTCTTTTTTCTAAGCTGATAATGTTGTTCTGCTTCCAACTGCTTCAATATTCCTCACATGAGGCACCTTGTTGAATACTTAAAGCAAGAGTTAATCTCTAGAGGTCATAATCCATGATCGTGTGTGTCCCATTTCTTATATACCAGCTATTGGTCTTGACCATTTTCCTAGACCCCCAAGAAAATCACAAACATTCTTGTCTCATGTTTGGTGGGTACTCTATCCATTCCATACCATCTAATGGAGGAAAATCCCCAGAGGATAGTGCATGTGAATTAGTCAACTTTTCATTTCCTAGCACAGATCCTACTGAATAGTAAGTACTTAATAAAAGTTGTTGGTTAAATTAATAAATGAATGACATAACTAGGAAGAAATAACTCCACTAGAGAAGCTGAGGGTGGGCTTTCGCAGTATAGCGCCAACTGTCTTCATGGTTAAGGTTACATGTTTATTATATTAAAACATAATAATGATAGCTACTATTTCTCATTCATTCTTTTATTGCCTTGACCATTAGTAGAAAAAACAAGCAGAGGACTATTTTAGGAGTCCTACAAGAAATAACAATGGCTTCCACATAAATGGTAGCACCTGATGCAGTGAGAAGAAACCAAGTATACACTGACAGTACAAACAACAGGATGTGCTGACGAACTAGACATGTGGCATGAGAGAAAACAAAGGAATATACATACATACATATACACACACATATATACAGAGATAGACACAAAGAGACAGAGAAAGACAGAGACTCAGAGAGGCACAGAGAGAGAGAGTCAGACTGACAGAGATGGAGAGAGAGAGATCAAGAGAGAGATATCAGGAAATGAGGTAACAATATGGAAGCAATTAGCATATTAATTCTACTGAAGTTATGAGGTCACAAGGGTAGCTAGAGAAGAGAAACAGCCAAGGACCAAGTCCTGAGAATTACAACATTCAGAGAGGTTACAGGAGCTGCCAGTAAGGGAAGAAGAAAACCAAGAAAGTGTTTCCGTAGGAGAAAATAATATTCATCAAATATCACTTGTAAATCAAACCAATTGAGGACTAACGGTTGTTATTGTTTCTGTCAAGATGGATGTCATTGGGGACCTTGCTGAGAGTATTTCAGGCCGGGCATGGTGGCTCATACCTGTAATCCTAGCACTTTGGAAGGCCAGAGGAACACTTGAGGCCAGGAGTTCAAGACCAACCTGAGCAAGAGCAAGACCCTGTCTCTACTAACAACAACAACAAAAAGTGTTTCAGAGGAGAAATGGGGAGGAACACTTGATTACAGTGTCTGTTACAGAGAATGAGTGGAAAGAAGAGGAAATGGTGTTTTAAGCAATGTTTATGAAGAGCTTTATTCTAAGATTGCGGAACAAGGGCTCTAGGGACTAGAGGAAGCCTATTTTTAAAGGCAAGGACATTCACAGAATGTTTGAATGATAATACAAACAACTGAAGAGAGAGAGAGTGATGAAAGATGAAGGATCAGACCATGTGGGTATTAAAAAAGAAAAAAAACATGCTGAAGGAGGCAGTGAGTGTAATTGCAGGAGCAAATTTCTAGTGGGTGCTCACAACATTTTAGAGACAGTGTCAAATGATTTACTTGTATCTCATGTAATGATTAAAACAATCTCTGAGGTAAATGTTGTTATGCTCACTTACAGATGAGAAAATGGTTTAGGAAAGGTTTGGTAAATTGCCCTAAGTCACACAACTAATAAGAGGCAGAGCCAAAAGTTAAACCCAAGACTGTTTCAAATTTCCATGAACTTGACCTAATCATTAGCTATAGGAAATAAACTTTGTCAGACCACCAAATTACAGCCATTAGTTGTGCCTGAACCCAGAGCTGTGAAATTCTTTGTACAGCCTTCAAAGTACCCAAGAATTATTAATATCTTAGGCACTAAGAGAACTATTAGGTTGGTGCAAAAGTAATTGCACCATTGGTTTTGGACCATGACTTTTAAATCATTATAAGTAGGCTCAAACATACCTTTATTAATCAAAAGAGGAACCATTACAATCAACACATTTTTGCCAACGAGAAATAAGTTTGTTTATTCCTGTAGCTTAAAAATCTGTTATTTGGGATTCCGTGAACTCTTGGAAAGCATTTTCTGCATCCTGCTGGTTGTGGAAGCATTTTCCCTGAAACAAGTTGTCGAGATGCTTCAAGAAGTGGTAGTCGGTTGGTGAGAGGTCAGGTGAATGTGGTGGATGAGGCAAAACACTGTAGTCCAATTCATTCAAATTTTGAAGCGTGGGTTGTGCAACATGCGGTAAGGCATCGTCATGGAGAAGAACTTGGCCCTTTCTGTTGACCAATGCCAGCGACATGTATTGCAGTTTTCTTATTGATTTGCTGAGCATACTTCTCAGATGGAATGGTTTCGTCAAGATTCACAAAGCTGTAGTGAGTGGATCAGACCAGCAGCAGACCACCGAAAAGTGACCATGACCTTTTTTTGTTGCAAGTTTGGCTCTGGGAGATGCTTTGGAGCTTCTTCTTGGTCCAGTCACTGAGCTGGTCATCTCCAGTTGTCCTATAAAATCCACTTTTCGTTAGACGTCACAATCTGATCGAGAAACGGTTCATTGTTTTTTCATACAAGAAAAGAAGACACTTTTTGATTTTTGGTCAGTTCATGAGGCACCCATTTATCGAGCTTTTTCACCTTTCCAATTTGCTTCAAATGCCAAATGACCATAGCATGGTCGAACTTGAGTTCCTCGGCAACGTCTCGTGTAGTTGTAAGAGGATCAGCTTCAATGATTGCTCTCAGTTGGTCCTTGTCAACTTCCGATGTCCAGCCACTGCGCTCCTCATCTTCAAGGCTCTCGTCTCCTTTGCAAAACTTCTTGAACCACCACTGTGCTGTACGTTCCTTAGCAGTTCCTGGGCCAAATGCATCCTGATATTGTGAGTTGTCTCTGCTGCCTCACGACTCATTTTGAACTCGAATAAGGAAATCATTTGAATTTGCTTTTTGTCTAACATCATTTCCATAGTCTAAAACAAATATAAAATAAACAGCAAGTAATAAGTCATTAGATAAAAAACATAAAGGGAGAAATGCACATTAAAATGATGTATAACATAACCACATTCAAGAATGTATTCCAATATCAAACGGCAAATGTCAACATGCTAAAACCGCAATTACTTTTGCACCAACCTAATAAAAATATGCTGTTCTATGGCTGAGCAATATGAAATATATATACATATATAGTTTTATCATTTTAGATATATATTGCTTACATATTAATGTCATGTTCAGTTTTTCAACAGGAACAGTTCATTACTTAGGAAAGATATATACTATAGAGCTAGAAAGAAACTTAGATATTTATTTCCCAAGGTCCCATTTCATAGTTGTAGACGCCAAGGCAAGGAAGGGCTGAATCACTTTCCCTTGACAGTGAAATTAGAAAAAAGAGGGTAAATTCATGGAGATATTAAACTAAATACATACATTTTTTCTTTTTCTTTCTTAGTGTGTTATATGTCCTCATTTTGAAATGTACAACTAGCAAATTTGAAATTACAATCTAAACCAAAAAAGGAAGGTAAAAAATTGAAGAATTAAAATTTTGGAAAGCTACCAATTAGGAAAGTTTGCTTGGGCTGCTACGAATCAAAAATCTTAAGGCCTAAACTCAACTGTGTCTTTCATTTCTGTGGTAGAATGTGAGCGATTATGTGTAACCCCTTGAGATAAGCGTCCCTGGTTCAGAATCCTCAGTGGGTGACTTTGGATGTTTGGCCTCTCTAAGACTCAGTTTCCTCATTTGGAAAGCAAAGTTAGTAAGAGCCTACCTCAAAAAGTTGTGAAGATTATATGAGATAATTCTGATGGAGCACGCCCAGACAACATACTCTAGTTATTTTTATTACCTTTTCTATTTGGCATAAATATTTCTGTTTCTTGAAAGACACTGCAATTTAAAGTGAATTCTTATCCTCCTTAATTAGTTTTTAAATTAAAGGGGATACATAATATCTGAATAACAGTCCAGAAAGATCAAAAGGCTGAGAGAATTACTCACAGCAAAGCTATTTTTAAATCCATGTCCTTTGAAATACTCTTAGCAAACTGACTTATCAAACTGACTTAGCAAACTGGACTTATCTTCATGAGATTTGCAGAGTTATTTTAAGAATTCAACAGTGGTTAAAAAACATGCACAGCCCTACCTCAATGCATTCTCACCACCAAGGATATTCTCTTTATTGTTTTAATATGACATATTTTATATATGTGTGTGTGTGTGTGTGTATATAAAGCACCTTCTCTATTCCAGGCACTGTATTTCACATAATTACTTTCCAGTCACATATTAAATTTAAAAAACCCTACTCTCAAAAAATATTCATGTAGGAACATTTTTTTATTTTTTAAAGGTGGGGTCTCACTATGTTGCCCAGGCTGGCCTCCAACTCCTGGGCTCAAGCAATTCTCCCACTCCAGTCTCCCAAGTAGCTCACACCAACATGCCTTGTCTGAGGAGCATTCTTATTACTACTTTCCCTACATTTTTATGGCACAAAGAATACCTTCAACTGCCAGACATAGGAGTGAGAGGTTTGAATCCCTGAGAAGAAAGTATGCCACAGCCTCATCATCAGAAATAGAGTTTGTTTAATTCTGTGTTTCATTTAATGAAAACATTTAAATTTTTTCTCTCATCTCATTGAAATTCATCAGGATATTGTAACTCCTAGTGGTATGTCACTAATTATTATTACAGTCTAAATTTCTAGTATTTCACAAGTTGTACATCATTATGTGATTGCAACTAAGTACATCTTACATCCAAATCACTAATAATATTTAAAATTGTCTAGGGATTGAAAAATGAACACAAAGCTAAACTGATAAGCTACTATAAAAAGAATATGAAAAAAAGACCATAAGGAAGTAAAATTTTACCCAATTAGCTTCCATATTTATTCCTTTTTTTTTTTATTTTTGATTTCAGGGTATTATGAGGGTACAAACATTATGGTCACACTTTATGTCTTTGCCTCACCCAAGCGAGGATTAAAGGCATGTCCTTCCCCCACCACAATGCTCCCCGTGTCCTTTAGTTGCGGGTTTACCTCCCCCAGCCCCCTAATCCCTGGAGAGTATTACTGCCATGTGATCACCCTAGTGTTGATCAGTTAGTACCAATTTGATGGCGAGTACAAGTGGAGCCCATTCTTCCGATCTTGTGGTGCCTCACTTTGGATAATGGGTTTAAATTTAATCCAGGAAAGTATAAGAGGTGCTAGATCACTGTTGTTTCTTATGATTGAGTAATATTTCATTGTATACATATACCAAATTGATTTAGAAAGTTTTTCTCTTCTGCCTCCTATCATCTGATTCTGTTGATCTAAATCATTTTTCTTTAAAATTCTGTGTTTGATATTAATTTACTGTATCTGTTGAGAGTTAATTTCTCACATTTTTCTATGTCTTTGTATTCCCAGTAGAGCTTATTTGTCGCACAACCTAAATGATCTCTAATCCAGCCAAAGAAACTCAATTTTCACACTGCTTCTCATTCTAGTAATATAACATTTGGCTTGGAAATGTCTCATTACTCTAATAGGTCTCTGGTTAGAATGTGGTGAACAGCTGTGCTTGTTCGTGTTTTCTGGATCTGTATCTGACATCCAAACTCAAGAGTACTGGGAAAAAAAATACTTTTTCCACCCTGCAGTACTTATCCCAGCAGAGAATTTAAAAATTAATTTCTTTACAAAATGTCTGTTCAGATAACCTCCTATCCTGCCATCTGGTTTACCAAAATCAATCTGCTATCTGGCTTCATACAGTTATTTCATGACCTAAATATAAAAAGGAAAAAAATTGCCTCTGCTGTGTAAAACTCCAGTTTAAGAAATTGAAAGTAGTAGTAGTAATGTTAAATTTTTTAGTGCTCTTTATTTCAATAGTTTTTGGAGACTGAGCGAATAGATGTCTATGTTCCGGGTTATTTAGGGAAGTTTATTACCAATAAATGTACTTTGTTGATAACCCCATATCACCTTTACATTTTCTATGCCTTATTTTAAATCCAAACCCCAACCGCCTTCCAGTGGACTATCGTGACTATGTATAAGCCTTGTTGTGTTACTGAGTAAAAAAGTGTTATAAAGGAATGCAAAGGGTTTAAGAAAACCCCTTGCCTTATGCCCAAGTTACAATCATATAAAAAAAAAAACCACAAAAATCTATTTTCTCAGGACTGCTTTGCACAGATGCTTCCGGTAACTATTGGATAAGTTATTTGGGGGTGACCGTACAGAAGGACAATATTGAGCTCCAAACACTAGATTTCCTGATTTTTTCCACCAATTCCTACTCATTTCAGCAAGTGTTAATTGAAAATCTATGAAGTCTAGCTGTTCTGAGGCATTAAGAAGAGTGGAAATGTCTGAAACACGACCAGAGATTTTGAAAACTAAGCCAAGAAAAGAACAATATTCCCAATGAAAGAAATACCACTGCAAAGCAATGCATGTGAGAGGAACATGTGCAGTAGAAGGTAACATGGCAAGACAGGAGACAAAGGTCCTGCTAGAGTTTAGAGAGCTTAGTGTGAGGTCAGAAGGACTGGGTAAAGTGGGCCAGACTGTGCATGGGCTTCAAAGAAGTCAGGGAAGACCATTTGCTAAGATATAAATGTATACATTGTTTGCACTATTGTGAGCAGTTTTTCTTTGCCAATGCATATCAAAAAAAGGAAGCCAAGCTTTTGTGTTATAAAACTTATTGCAACCAGCATGGTATAATCACCTTAACTCCCCTTACTCCAATTTCTGGCACCAAAGAAAGCCTTGGATTGTTTATTAATCTAATAAGTGGGCAGAGGAGTAATGACAAACACTTGATTTTTCACCAGTCACATATGTGAGCTCAGAGTAGAATACAGTGCATTTGGGAACATATATTTTATATTTCTTCAAATAAGGTAGACATATGTTTTGATTACAGCGTGGTTTAGGACCAGTGATTGCTGGCACTATAGCAATACCGGGAAATTAAGGAAACAAATTGGAAATTTCAATTGGAAGTTCAGCTCCAAGACTGATCCTTCTGCAGGAACATAGGAAATTCAATGGAAAAGTGAGTTTGTTCCAGTACAACTACTGGGCAACAAAACTCTTAAGTATTAACCTTGATACTTCCAGCTAGGTTGTCTTCCATCTACTTTAGTGGGAGCTTCTGGATGACCATTTTAAAGTTCATGGAACTCTTGTACTGGGATTTTTCATCAAGTTTTCCTATACAGTAATAGTTTTTTATGTGTAGCCATTAAACATTAAGAATATGCAAGTAATAACTAAACCAGATTATTCTTAAGAATTTCTCTTTATATGACAGAATTTAGTTAATTGAGAGATACAATTTCAGTAATCTCTGGGTGATCTGAGACTTAATTTTTAGTCTATTTCTGCCTTAAAATATATTAATGGCATCTCCCTCATAATCCCAAACTGCTAATACCAATGGGTAAAAGTGACCAGTCTACGCTTATTTTGAGTATTCTGAAAAATGATCATATTTGGTTCTTGGAAAACCTCAATTTCCAAAAAGTGGCTGACCTTTGATTCTAATGAGGAATTGACCCTCTTGAAACTCCTCTGCCATGAATATCCAATTTAAACATCATATTTTTAAATATCCCTAGCCAAAGCATGGGTCAAATAGTAAGCATCTGACTGAAACTGATCCAATCTCAGAATCTTACCCATCTGGTCACAATGACCGGTATAGGGGATGGGCGTGTACCATATGCTGGGCCAGTTGGAATGCTTCACAAAAATTATAAAAAGAAATAGAAGGTGATAGGTAAAGTTATGATATGCAAACCTGAGGCTACCAACGGCCATGTTGCCCGAAATGTGGAAATAGTCATTCAAGTCTCTAGTTTCAATTCTGGAGGTTTCCAGAACTTCCCTGGTTTCTGCATCACCTCAGTGCTTTAGTTAATGTACAGTCTAAACTGCTCTAACAAAGAGGAACAAAAATACAGTGGCTCAAAAAACAGTAGTTTTTTTCTAATGTAATAATCTAGCTATAGGCAAGCAGTAAGGAAGGGAAAGAAGGTTCTGCTCTTGTAAGTCATACACAGAATATCCCTTCTAACCTTTGCTCCTTGGAAAATTGTTCTTTTGTGTGGTGTAAGATCTGGCACATGTTGTATTGACTCCGTAACAGAATTTAGCCAAATATCCATATCTAGCTGTGGGGAGGAGGAGAAGGGTGATGGCTGAGAAATACAGGCTCTAGCTGATCATATCTATGCATATACTTTAAAAAGGGGTTGTTCTAAGCCAAGAAAAGAATAGACACCTGGAGCGTGTGTCAGTTTCAACCTGACAAGGCATGTTTCTTCGATGCTTCCTTAAATTCTGTGAACTACTTCAGTTTTTTTACCTGAACTACTTTGAGTAGGTCTCTATAATTTGCTAATCCAGAGTAGTAGTAATACTGTGAGTCATTTGGATTTTTGACAGAAATTCGATTTCTAGAGTAAATAAATAACATTGAAATTTTACCTGAAACTTCAGTTGTCCCAGGCTCTGATGAAAATTAAATATTTAGTTAAAGAACATTAAACAGTTCAGAATCCAGATTTGGGGGATTTAACAACAAGTTATAGAGTGACTAACTCACCCTGCTTTGTCTGAAAATTTCTTGATTTCATTACTAAAAATCCTATGTTCCAGGAAGGCCCTCGGTCCCTAAAAAACTGGGATGGTTAAATCCTACGCTGTAACCTCATGTCTGAATGACCATAATTGGACCCCTAGTTTCTGTCTGCATCCCAGATTCATTGGCCAACTTGCACCCTGATGACCTTATTACTCTCTGGTTCTCCAGTAAGCCCAAATTTGAGTAACCCAAGATTTCTCTCACACATTCTCATGAGCATGATAGTTTTATCACGAAATCACAGAACCATGGTTGTGACTATATTCTGGTTCTTATTGGCTAAAAACTAGTCATCTCATTTGAAATACAAACTAGAAAAATATCTTCTGGACTTTGTTTCTAGAACCACCTACCACAGTCACTGGCATATAAGTGTGCCAAAAAAAACCAGTTTCGTGAGTCTTCACATATTGCCTGTTCGAAGAATCCCAATCACCATGGTCCGTAACCCTGCCTTGGGTATCTGCCCTCCACATTGCAGTGAGTCTTCGTATTGTCATGTTCCGCTAGCCCATGCTCTCCTTGGTAATATGAAATGTCTGTCCGCCTGAGCTGCCATTCTTTACATCCAACAGGCTCAGTCCCCAGATATCTGCATCACTCCAGTGGGTGTGAATAATATGAAATCCCACTAAGTTATTCTCTGGGCAATTTAACTGTCATTAAAATTCACTGCAAAGTGTTAGTACTTAGGAACTAAATAGGTTAATAGATTAGGCAATGGATATTTTCTATCACAAATAAGGCTTACTGCTCTTTCCTCAAAATCCAGCCTTGCCTTTCTCACTACTTGGGATCCTAAACCCACCGGCTTTCCACAGAATTTCCTTGAAATCCTCTGTGAACCAAGCGCTTAGGTTTCCAATAAATGCTTTTAATTACTGCGAGGCTCCCCAAAGAACGTGTTCACCTTTATGAATAGGTCATTACTGACAATCTCCAACCTCACTTCTCACCATCACACTTTCACACCTGCAGACCAGCCACACAGCTGTTTTCTGTTTCCCAATATGGCCCACTCCACCTTAGTTCTAGGGCTTTCATACACAGTCATGTGCCACATAATGACCTTTTGGCCAATGTTAACTGGCATATAAGATGGTGGTCCTATAATTGAAAAATTCCTGTTGCCTAGTGATGTCATAGCCATGGTAACATCATAGCTCAATGCATTATTCATGTTTGTGGCAATGCTGGTGTAAACAAACCTCCTGTGCTGCCAGTAGTATAAAAGTGTAGCACATACAATTATGTATGGTAGTAATACTTGATAATAAATGACTGTGTTACTGGTTTATGTATTTACTATATTATACCTTTATCCTTATTTTAGAGTGTGCTCCTTCTACCTTAAAAAAATGTACAGTAAAACAATGTGCTTCATACATCCGGGGTTTATGGCATCTTTTGATTGCATCATTTTCTCTTATGATTGATTTAATCTTGTGCTGTTTTGTTCATCATGGCCGCTAAGCATGCAAAATTCACTGCTAATGTTGCCAGTAAGGGGTCCCTTCGAGTGATTGACCTGGAAACTAAATTAAAAGTGATTAAGGACTACAAAGATGGAAAATCAGTGATGATTACTGTTCATCAGGCAGGCAGATCCCATTCCACCATAGCTACAATCCATCTTGAGCAAAGAACAAAGAACAAGAACAAAGTGAGGAAGCTGTTTAAGGATCTGCTCCCTGAAGACAATAAGACTAACAAAAATTCGACAAGGGTTCTGTCAGTGACCTGGATTAAAGACCAAGCACAGAAGTGTGTCCCTCTCAGAACCATGACAATCACAGTCAAAGCAAAAAGTTTGTGATGTTGAAAGAAAAGGTTGAACCTGACTATAATGTTGAATTTGCTGCCAGATCTGGGTGGTATAAGGATTCAGGAATCATTATTCATTACATAATGTGAAAGTGAGTAATGAGTCTGCAAGTACTAATGCATAGATAGCTGAAGAATTTTTGGAAACTTTATGTAAGCCGAAGAAAATTTGAAGAATTTAGGAAGAAAAATTACTTGCCAAAGAAAATCTTCGATATGGATAAAACCTCTCTATTCTGAAACTGAATGCTTGAAAAGACTTTCATCCATAAGGAAGCCAATTCAATGCCAGGTTTCAAGACTTTTAAGGACAGGATATCAGTCTTGCTTGGAGGCAATGTAGCAGGCTACAAATTGGAACCTTTTGTGATCCGGTGAGAACCCCAGGGCCTTCAAGCATATCAGTAAACACACACTGCCAGTGCTCCACAGGAGCAACAACAAGTTGCGGATGACCCAGCTCCTCTTCCAAGATGCCCTCCTGAATTGCTATGCCAGGGAAATGGAGAAATGCTGTTTGGAGAACAACATACCTTTAAAGATTTTGCTTATTATTGATAATGCTTCTGCACATCCTTCTTTTATTGGTGATCTTTATC